>SNQJ01S0109694.1:20433-33854 GCA_010110895.2 Picea sitchensis
TTCTTCTTCCCCTCTATTATCCCTTTCTGGTTCTATACTTAGTCTCATTTCTATGATCGTGGGTTCCCGAGTTGGCAGACTGACAGATTCTCATCTCCATCTATATCCTCACATCACGAGTCTGACTGAACAATGTTCCTTTCGATACTTAGCCAATTTTATGACCTTGGGTTCCTGGGTTGGCGCTATCAAACTCTCATGCCCTGTGTTCCGTGATATACATCTTGCACCCAAAACTTCTGTGATAAACAATTTGACCCCAAACTCCTCGAACTCGCAAGCTTCACTCTACCTACGATGAGTCTATCTGACCACCCCGCCTTTCCATACTTAGTTGATTCTTCACCTCTTGTTGTCACAGATTAGCGGGTTCACGGACTCCCAAGTTCACAAAAATTTCAAATCATTTTTCACTCCCATCCATCCCTGCTGTTATCACATAAGTTGTTAAGGCCCGTAGGCATGTGTCGAATTACTCGAGTCTGTGTCCTCGCCCTATTTTCCTCCGTGTAGCCAGTAGAGCCATTCATGTTTCCCTCTCCGCTATCAACCTCTTATTTTCCTCAGCCTCTGCCTCTAATCCTGTGTCTCACCACACCCCAGCCAATTATCCAAGTCTCCATTGTCGCAGGTTGCAGCACTTAAAGTGGTCAGATACAGACCCAAATCAAGCGAGTGCGGGAATCAGAAGATCAAGTGTCACAAAGTGTTTTAGCAAGAATCATGAAATTATGATTCATGGAATAGGGAGATATGGGCCATCCCATCAAGAAAAGACAAAGGCCATCGATTTCACATCGACAATTTTCAGGAAATCGAGAATTAGGATTTCGGGGCCCCTATCACCAAGCTTCATCTGTGGCCCAAAGTCCCAAGGCCTGAAAAGACGATAAGGTTTGATCTGGACAGTTTAACCGAAAGGGGGAATGTGGCGTTGGATTATCATGTCGTGATTTTGTAGGAGCAAGTGTCAGGATACCACACCAAGATGGAGCAAAGGTTCTAGGTACATGAAACCCCAAAGCACCAATGGGTAAATCTAGGTTGTCCGGCCTCGGGGCTACATGGAGTGTGATTAGTTTTGTTCACCATTTCAGCTACCGGGACTTCGAAAGTCAGGGGGTCACTCATCCCTTTGTAGTCGCAATCACCTAAACATGAAATATGGAAGCGCCCTAGGGCTGGGCCCACAGTCCTGGCTCCTGGTCACAGGGTAGCAGGGCTAAACAACAGGGGCTAGTTGGATTTAAGAGCTCATTGAGCGGCGAGCGATTGAGACCGTCAATCTAGGACTGATATGAGCCGTCCATGCAGAATCTCACGATCATAGCCCCAGGTCCCTTTGAGGATGGAGCTGAGATAGGAGTTAGCCCATAGAGTGTGATCGTCCCCTGTGCACGAGGTCTCGGTCACCGCCATGAAGAAAGCAATTAATTGAGTTTGGGCAGGTTGGTGAAACCTCGAATCAAGCCATGAATGGAAGGTGTGGGGTGTCTAAAACATTCATCCTGTGGTACTCCTGTGTGCAGGACCCCCTGCAAGAGCCATGCCGATCTAATGTCCCTGTCAGACAAGAAGATCCTACACACGCTAGTTTTGAATTTAATGGCTCAACTACTCTCCTGTTGTGAAGGGGGATAATTGCTCTGATTATATATATACTTAGTTTTTTATTTTTTTAGGCGTCGATGGTAGAGTTAAGCTCCCAAGTGTAAAGTTTTACTAAGACCTCTAGTTCTCTGGTTAAAGATTGATCCTTGAGACTTCTTGTTTAATGGCAGCCAATTCCTTTCTTTATATTTTTCTTATGACTCTGAAATCCCGGGCATGGAGGATCCATTCGGGTGTTGTGATTATAGTATAGTGTAGGTTTGACTATATCTGTTGTTGCAGTGTTTTCAGTTTTCCAAAGTTTTCAGATCCAAGAGGATCTTGTATCTGATACTTTTTCTCCAAAGGCTACTGGAAGACCAGATGTCCAGAGTAGACTTTCATTCATTTCTCATTTTTCCTTCGCCTACTCACCACTATGCAGCTTACTGGCCTAAGTTAGATCAATACCTCACCTATATCTACGTTTCCAACCCAGTTTCTGAGTTAAAATGATGTTGTTCTGAGTTTACTTCCATTCGATCACCCTTTTATAAACAAATTGTGACATATAAACTGATGGGTATCAGGCTTACTCCTATTGCAATCTAGGAGTGACTTCTGGTGCTAACATTTCTGGCATCATTGCCTTGGAGGAAGTTGAATATTTTCCTCAGGATCGAATGACATTGAGCCTATGATTCTGAAGGTGCATCACGCATCAGATCCCTCCAGATTGCTACTGTGCACCTGGCGACTCCATTGTGACGAATCCATTGTTCAGCTGGCTCCGAAAGGCAGACATACGCGATCTCATCCACAGTTGCCTCTAGCTACACCTGAAGTTGATTCACAGAAAGTTATGAAAAAGGGAAAGGCCCATCGAGAAGGAACTTCTACTATTGAACCAGGTATTTCTGATAACTTTCCATCTCCTTCTGTAGAAACTCCATTTGTTGCTTCTCATTCCCCTGTCATACCTTCTGCTGGAGTTTCCCAAACTTTAAATTTCGGGAGTGTTCTTGTTCAGTTTTCCCCTCCTGGTCTGGGATCAGAGGGAGAGATCCTCGTCACTCCTATCTCCCCTGAAGATGTACCTAGGCCTAGACCCAGAACCACAAAAGATTTCCCCACTATGAGTTTTACCACCCCTCTTCCTATTGTCGTTGATGCTACTACAGAGAGAGAAGCCTCTGTTGACTTAATCCCTGTAGCCTTTTCTCTAAATCCTCTGTTGTTCCCCTTTCCTCCCGGAAGATCAGTTCCAATATCTCATGTTCGAACTCCTTCCGCTCCTATTTCTCCTCCACCCAACATTCCTATGGTAGGAGAAAATCCCCCCATGACTAGAATGGAGGCCATAATAGTTGTTAAGTATGCCCCACTCATTTTTCCTCAGCCTCTCAATGCCCTCCCATCAAATGGCTACCTTAAGCAGTTTCTCAAGTTTACAGGCGAAGGAGACATAACCATAGAGAAACATTCTGAAGCCTTTTACAGTTTTATAGGTCATCATGTTATCATGCATGCAGACGTATAGATGAGAATTTTTGTTCATAGCCTTGAAGGCAAGGCTAGGGAGTGGTTTAGGGCCCTACCTCCTAGATCTATTGATGGGATTGAGGCTCTGGATAGTGTCTTTTTGAGACAATGGGGGGATAAAAAGGATTTCATGTATTATATCACAGAGTTTGGGTCCCTAAAGAGAAAAGAGGGAGAATCTATCTCTGACTTCTTCAAAAGGTTCAATAATATGTACAATAAGATCCCCGCTGAGATAAATCCTATAGAGGCTTCATCCAAAATCACTTATGCCAGTTCTTTTGACCCCGATTTCTGCCTCCTGTTGATGGAAAGAAGAGCCACTTCCCTAGCCCATATGCAGGATGCGGATGTGGAAGTAGAGTCTAATATATTGGTTGTTGACCGACTCAGGAATAAGACTGATAGAGACATATCCAGGAAGAGACCTGAAGCCTCCACATATGGTTTCTCTGCCCTTCCCCCTCAAATGGATGAAGTAACCAAGATACTAAAATCACTTTCAGATAGGATGGAAAGATTGGACTTAGAAGGGAATCCAGTGTATAGAAATCCCCAAAATGTTGACAACAGAGGAAATTTCAGGAGACCAAATAACAATGTTCCTCAAATTATGCCGAGGAAAAAAATGAACAGAGATAGATATGATCAGAGGATTCAAACCCCTCTCCAAAATAACCTTGTTGATGATGAGGAGAGGGAAGAAGAATATCTTGACCCTGAAATTCATTGTATTGAAGACACCTCCCCTTTTCCCCATTTAACTCAATCTTCCTACGAGGAGTTTCTCATGAACAGTCAAATAAATGAGCTGAGTAAAGGGGAGAAAGCCAATAATAGCAGTCCCAATAAATATAACCTCGGGACAAAAAAGAAAGATGGGAAGTCTGACATCCCTGATTAGACTCTCATAATAGAAAAGCCTGCTAAGCATGCAGCAAATACTGCCAAGGAAAAGAAAGCTCATAATTTCTCGCCATTAGCCAAAGAACCTATCCCAGAGGTAGGAGAAATTCCTAAGCCTCCCTCCTCCTTTAACTTCTAGCATGAAATTCAGAAAATCAGAATTCTTGTACCCATTTCAGAGCTGGTCAAACATGAATATTTCAAAAGGTACCTCTCTAAACTTTTGCAGCCCGAGCCATCCTGCCATTCCACAGACTCAGTGAAACTCCAAGATGAAAAACCAATAGTCATCCTAGGTCCTATGGTAGAA
Source organism: Picea sitchensis (assembly GCA_010110895.2). Lineage (NCBI taxonomy): Eukaryota > Viridiplantae > Streptophyta > Pinopsida > Pinales > Pinaceae > Picea > Picea sitchensis. The sequence goes on from SNQJ01S0109694.1 coordinate 24,782, forward strand.
GACAGAGATGATTCATCCCCTCCCTTCTACACATCCTTGAACATTCATGACAAGGTGCTGCATAATTGTCTAATGGATTTTGGGGCATCCCATAATCTCATGCCCAAAACTGTCATGGAAGAACTCAGACTGGAAGTCACAAAAGACTATCACAACTTGTACTCTTTCGATTCAAGGAAGGTGCAGTGTCTTGGGTTGATCAAAGATCTGATCGTGACATTGTTTCAACTATCCATGAAAAGTGTGGTCATGGACGTGGTGGTGGCTAATGTGCCCCCCAAGTTTGCCATGTTATTGTCAATATCTTGGATAAAAAGTCTTGGGGGAACATTGCAGATGGACCTCACATATGCTACCATTCATGTATTTGGAGGGGAGCATATAAGACTGTATAGGGAAGCTCAGCTGGCCTACATCATTAGTGATGAAGCATATCCCACCAATCATCCCATTTTTTCCCTTGATACTGATTTGGGATCCAACTTATTGCAACTCATCGATGCCCCTGAAAATCCCCTCCAGATCAAAAAGCCCATTTCTCCCTGTCAAGATTCTCCTTCAATCACTTCTATGTGGAAAATGTTCTTTGATGGAGCCTCTTCTAGAGATGGTGTTGGGGATGGGGTATTTTTTGTTTCCCCTTCTCAGGAAACTATATCTCTGTCATACAAATTAGAGTTTGAAGCTACAAATAATGTGGCAGAGTATGAAGCTCTTGTTTTGGGCTTAAGAGCTGTAAAGGACATGGGACTCAAGGAAATATATGTCTTTGGGGATGTCGACTTGGTTGTAAAACAAGTCAAAAATATTTACCAAGCCAAGCATTCAAGGCTCAAATCTTATAGGAATTAAGTGTGGGATTTAATAGACAGCTTTTTCCTGGCTTTCAACATTGCATTCATTCCTAGAGAGGAAAATACTGTGGCTGATTCCCTGGCTATTTCAACAATCAATTTCAAAATCTCTCTGCCACCCAAGCTCAGGTACAACACAGAAGTGAAATACAAGCCCTCCATACCTGACAATGTCAAGCATTGGAAGTGTTTTGAGGATGACCTTGAAATCAAAATATTCCTGGAGACTGTTGAGGAGTTTTCTGCATTGCACATTGATCAAGACCCCACATCTGAAGTCAATCCTTATGCTGGTGATTTTATGAACAAGATCACTGATCATGATATTGTTCAGCTACCCAACAATCATATTCCCAAAGGAATAATTCCTTTGGAAAGACTATTCGACAAAAATAATGTGGCAGTAAAGGGTAAAATCCAAAATGATAATGTTGATGTAACTTAGTACAACATTGGCACAGAAAAGTAGCCAAAGTTTATCAAATTGTCAAGCAGCTTGACAAGAGAACAGAGGACCGAGTATGCTGAGTTGTTAAGGGAATTTTCTGATGTATTTTCTTGGACCTATGAAGACCTCAAAATGTATGACACAACTGTCATTGAGCATAAGATTCCACTGAAAGAGGAGGCCAATCCCTTCAGGCAGAAGCTAAGATAGATTAATCCTATGTTACTGCCTATCATGGAGAGAGAGGTAAAAAAGTTATTGGATGCCCAGATCATAGTGACTTTGAGATATTCAGAGTGGGTGGCCAACCTGGTCCCAGTAAGAAAAAAGAGTGGATAAATCAGACTCTGTGTTGATTTCAGAAATCTAAACAAGAGCTCTAGGAAGGACAACTACCCGCTGCCAAATATGGAACACATATTGCAGAAGGTGACAGGTGCATCAAGAATTTCCATGATTGATGGATTTTCTGGCTATAATCAGATCTCTATCCTACCTGAAGATCGGGAGAAGACAACCTTCACCACTCCTTGGGGTACTTTTGGATTGATGAACGCAGGAGCAACATTTCAGCGAGCCATGGACATAGCCTTCATTGGAGAAAAAGATAAATTTATGGTCATCTATTTGTATGACATAACAGTCTTTTCCATATCTGATAAAGAACATTGTTGTCATCTGAGGAAAGTCTTCCTGAAGTGCAGAAGGTTTGGCCTTTCCCTGAATCCTAAGAAATATGTGTTTGCCATGAAGGAGGGAAAATTGTTGGGCCACATAATGTCAGCTGAGGGGGTCAGAATCGACCCCAACAGAGTGGAAGCGATCCAAGATTTATCAATCCCAAGGTCTAGGAAAGAAGTCCAATCTTTTCTGGGCAATATTAACTTTCTGAGGAGGTTTGTTTCCAATTTTACTGAAATGGTGAAACTCATAACAACTATGATTAGGAAGGGAAATGAAATGAAGTAAAATGGGTTGCCGAGTCCAAAAATTCTTTTGAATAGATCAAGAAAGAATTGACTGAAGCGCTTGTGCTTATCAGTCCTGACTACTCAAAAGATTTTCTGATTTTCTCCTTCGCTTCTTTTGACACAGTGGCAGTTGTTTTACTAAAGAAGAATGCAGAAGGGTTGGAGCAACCTATTTCATTTTTCAGCAGGGCATTAAGAGATGCAGAGGTCAGGTATGACATCATGGAGAAGAAATCCTATGCCTTGGTGAAGGCTCTAAAGGCCTTTAGAGTCTATGTCCTGCAATAAAAAATCATCGTGTATGTCCCTTCAGCTGCCGTGAAGGAAATTCTCATTCATCCAGACGTAGATGGAAGAAGGAGTCGATGGATTGCCAAAATCCTCGAATTTGACCTGGAGATAAGGCCCACCAAATTGATTAAGGGTCAAGGTTTGGCCAAGCTGCTGGATTAATCTAATTTCAAGGCTTTGGGGGTAAGTTTCATCAATGAATGCTTAGAAAATCAACAGGCTGAACTGTTTGATGCAAATACTTAGGCAGACCCCCCCATTAGCAAGATGTCCTTGGTACAAGCATGTCATACATTTTCTACAGAAATTGCGGCCACCTGATGGCATGAAAAAGAAAAAGGAAAGAGATTTAAAGCTCAAAGAAATTAAATATTGCCTTGTTGATCAAATATTATACTGGAATGACCCCCTGGGGGTACTGTTGAGATGTTTAGAACCACTAGAAGCACAAAAAATCATGTCAGACTTCCACGACAGCCTATGCGGGGGGCATCACTTCTAGAGAATGACAGCCTACAAAGTTCTCAAAGATGGATACTTCTGTCCCACTTTTTTCACTGATGTTTATGCAAAATTCAGAGCCTGTGCTAACTGTCAGAAATTCTCAAGAAGGCAACAGCTAAAACCTATTCCACTGAAACCTATGGTTGCTTCAGAACCCTATCAGCAATGGGGACTAGACTTCATTGGGGAAATTCATCCTACATCAAGTGGTCAACACAGGTGGATCTTAACTACGAAGGACTATTTCACCAAGTGGATAGAAGCTATCCCCACCAACAACGCTTCCCACAAGGTAATCATCAGCTTCTTGGAAGACATCATAGAAAGATTTGGTTGTTCGAGTAGAATTGTCACAGATAATGTTTCATCTTTTAAAGTTGAACCATCAATATGATTTTGTGAGCGGTTTGAGATCAATTTGATTCACTCTACCCCATACTACCCCCAAGGCAATGTACTGGCGAAATCCTCTAACAAAATCCTCATCAAAATTGTTAAAAGATTGTTAGAGGATAACAAAAGGGATTGGGATTCAAAGCTCAAGTTTTCTCTGTGGGTTGATAGAATGACAACAAAAATATCTCCTGGCCTCTCCTCGTTCCATCTTGTCTATGGAACAGAAGCAGTGTTTCCCTCTTAGCTGGCCTTTCCCATGGAGAAATTCTTTCAAGATCACCTGGGTGAGCCCGACGATATGGTTATAATAATCCATCAACTGGTTGAAGTGCAGCAGGTAAGAGAGAAAATCCTTGACAAAGAACATGAACATCAACAGAAGTTCAAGATGGATTTTGACAGAAAGGTGCTAAAAAAGAAGGTTTCAAACAGGGAGATCTAGTCTTAAAGTGGGATGCACCAAAACAGGACAAAGGCAAGCATACAAAATTCGAGGCCTTATGGATCGGTCCCTTCAATATTTATGAAGCATTCCCGAACAATAATTACAAGTTGCAGAACCTTGAAGGTGGTGAAATTTTTGGTGGCCCTGTGAATGGCCACTTCCTGAAAATATTTTTTGTGTAAAGCCACAGCCGACTTTCTACCACTGTAAATATCGTTCCAGCTTTACTCTTGTTTATTTTTATCTTTTTATCTTTTTATGACTAATAGACTCCATAAAACAAGAGATAAGGCACCTGGAACTACTTGTTCTTGGTATCTCGTAGGGATCATACCATCTCGTGTGGAGCCAAATGTTATCACATAAGTTATCAAGGCCCATAGGCATGTGTCGAATTACTCGAGTCTGTGTCCTCGCCCTATTTTCCTCTGTGTAGCCAGCAGAGCCATTCCTATTTCCCTCTCCGCTGTCAACCTCTTATTTTCCTCGGCCTCTACCACTAATCCTGTGTCTCCCCACACCCCATCCAGTTATCCAAGTCTCCATTTTCGCAGGTCGCAGTACTTAAAGTGGTCTGATACAGACCCAAATCAAGTGAGCGCGGGAATCAGAATATCAAGTGTCACAAAGTGTTTCAGTAGGAATCACAAAATTTCGATTCATGGAATAGGGAGATATGGGCCATCCAATCAAGAAAAGCCGAAGGTCGTCGATTTGACATCGACAATTTTCGGGGAATCGAGAATCAGGATTTCGGGGCCCCTATCACCAAGCTTCATCTGTGGCCCAAAGTCTTGAGGCCTGAAAAGCCGATAAGGTTTGATCTGGACCATTTAACCGAAAGGGGGCACATGGTGCTGGATTAGCATGTCGCTATTTCACAGGAGAGAGTGTCGGGATACCGAGACCAAGATGGAGCAAAGGCTCCTGGTACACGAAACCCCGAAGCGCCAATGTGTAAATTTGGGTCATCCGACCTCGGGGCTATGTGGCATGCAATTAGGTTTGGTCATCGTTTCGGCTACCGGGACTTTGAAAGTTAGGGGGTCTCTCCTCCCTTTGTAGTCACAATCACTGAAACGCGAAATATGGAAGCACCCTAGGGTTGGGCCCACGGTCTTGGTGGCTGGTCACAGGGTAGAAGGGCTAAACAGCAGGGGCCAGTTGGATTTATGCGCTCATTGAGCGGCGAGCGATCAGGACCGTCAATCTAGGACTGATCTTAGTCATCCATGCAGAAGCTCACGATCACAGCCCCAGGTCCCTTTGAGGATGGAGCCAAGACAGGAGTTAGCCCCTGGATCATGATCGTCACTTGTGCACGAGGTCTCTGTCACTTCCATGAAGAAATCAATTAATGGAGTTTGGGCAGGTTGGTGAAACCTCGGCTCAAGCCATGAATGGAAGGTGTGGGGGGTATGAAACATTCATCCTGTGGTACTCTTGTGTGAAGGTCCCCCTGTAAGAGCCATGTCAATCTAATGTCCCTGTCAGACAAGAAGATCCTGCACACACTAGTTTGGAATTTAATGGCTCAGCTACTCTCCTGCTATGAAGGGGGAGAATTGCTCTGAGTATATATATACTCAGTTTTGTATTTTTGTAGGCATCGATGGTAGAGCTAATCTCCCAATTGTAAAGTTTTACTAAGACCTCTGGTTCTCTGGTTATAGATTGATCCTTGAGACTTCTTATTTAATGGCAGTCAGCTCCTTTCTTTATATTTTTCTTCTGACTCTGGAATCCTCGGCATGGAGGATCCAGTCAGGTGTTGTGATGATAGTATAGTGTAGGTTTGACTATATATGTTGTTGCAGTGTTTTTAGTTTTCCAAAGTTTTCAAATCCAAGAGGATCTTGTATCTGATACTTTTCCTCCAAAGGCTATTGGAAGACCAGATGCCCAGAGAAGACTTTCATTCCTTTCTCGTTTTTCCTCCACCTACTCACCACTATGTAGCTTACTGGCCTAATTTAGATCAAGACCTCACTTATCTCTGCGTTTCCAACCCAGTTTTCTGAGTTAAAATGATGTTTTTTTGAGTTTACTTTCATTCAATCACCCTTTTATAAACAAATTGTGACATATAAACTTATGGGTGTCAGGCTTACTCCTGTTGCAATCGTGGAGTGAATTTTGATGCTAACACCTGCCACCTTCGTGCCCTTCCCAATGCTCATTATTATTCTTTTATTAGTGAAAAATCACCACACAGGTTCGAAAAGATTGGAATTAATAAGCAAAAATCTCGAGGACATCTCCCATTAAAATGCATTAAACCAATATTTATGGGAGATTATATTATCATCCTTCAGCGTTCATTTTAAATACTATCAGGACACAATTATTGTCACGGGTTGCAATACAACCAATATTCATCAAAGCATTATCTTTTCTCACAGGTACACTAGGTGCACCCCAGTCGCCTGAACTGACCGATAGTTCAATCTACCAAATCAACCTCCCTATTATCGAATTGGCAGAGGTGAATATTATGGGATCTGATTTTTTTTTTTGTGGATCTTGAATTGGGAAAGATTGTTGGTTTTTTTAGTTTTTTTAAGGCATTATCACAGTAAGAATGCAACATTATACCATCCCACTGTTATCTACAAATGTGTTTATGTCATGTCCCTATTTAATATTGTGCATATATTAAAGCTTGTCATATTTGAGAATATGCTTGCATATAAAAATGTTAAGTCATATATTTTGTCTATTACTTATGGGTTTGAGCAAAATTTGAGAGCCGAAAACACCCTTAAAATTGGAACATGGTTTACATTTGGGCCACAAAAATGCTATTAAAATAAAATAATGTGAATAATATTGAAATAAATATAAACAAAATCTCTTTAAACTTGAACCAGAGTTTGTCGAGCTCAAAGTATATTTCATAGCCGAGAATATTTTTCCCATAGTTAATGTGTTTCTATTGCTTGATAATTATTAGACTAAGTGTTGTTGTGTGAGGGATAAATTTCTTTTCTCCCTTTCTTTTCCCTCTTCTATACTTACCCATTTTCCCCTTTTCTTCTTCCCCTCTATTATCCCTTTTTGGTTCTATACATAGTCGCATTTCTGTAATATCGGGTTCCCTTTTTGGCGGACTCACAGATCCTCATATCCATATATATCCTCACATCATGAGTCGTATCGACCACCGTTACTTTCCATACTTAGCCAGTTTTATGACTGCGTAATCTCGGGTTGGCGCTATCGAAATCTCATGCCCCGTGTTCTATGATATACATCTTGTACCCAAAAATATTGTGATCTACAATTCGACCCCAGACTCCTAGAACTCACAAGCTTCACTCTACCTATGATGAGTCTGTTTGATCGTCCTTCCTTTCCATACTTAGTTGATTCTTCACCTCATGTTGTCACAAATTCTCGGGTTCACGAACTCCCAGGTTCATAAAAGTTTCAAATCATTTTTCGCTCCCATCCATCCCCGCCACCTTCGCGCCCTTCCCAATGCACATTAATTATGATTTTATTAGTGAAAACTCACCACACAGGTTCAAAAAGATTAGCATTAATAAGTGAAAATATCGAGGACATCTCCCATTAAATTACATTAAACCAAGATTTACGGGAGATTATATTATCATCCTCCAACGTTCATTTTAAATACTATCAGGACACAATTACTGTCACAGGTTGCAATACAAAAAAATCTTCATCAAAGCATTAGATTTTCTCACAGTTACCCCAGGTGCACCCCAGTCGCCTAAACTGACTGATAGTTCAATCTACCAAATCAACCTCCCTATTATCGAATTGGAAGAGGTGAATATTATGGGCTTTGAATTTTTTTTTATGTGGATCCTGAATTGGGAAAAATTGTTGGTTATTTTAGTTTTTTTATGGCACTGTCACAGTAAGAATGCAACATTATTCTAGTCCACTATTATCTACAAAGGTGTTGAAGTCATTTCGCGCTTCCAAAAATTCTCTTCCCTTTTCTATTATTCCCAAGTTCTTTTCTCCCTTTCTTTTACCTCTTCTATACTTACATGTTTTTCCCTTTTCTTCTTCCCCTCTATTATCCCTTTCTGGCTTTATACTTAGTCACATTTCTATGATTGCGGATTCCCAAGTTGTCAAACTCATAGATCCTCATCTCCATCTATATCCTCAAATCACGAGTCCGACCGACCATCGTTCCTTTACATACTTAGCCAATTTTATGACCACGAGTTCTCGAGTTAGCGGTATCGAACTCTCATGCCCCGTGTTTCGTGATATACATCTTGCACCCAAAAATTTCCTAATCTTCAATTCAACCCCAGACTCCTCAAACTCGCAAGATTCACTCTACCTATGATGAATTTGTCTCATCACCCCTCCTTTCCATACTTAGTCGATTCTTCACCTCATGTTGTCACAAATTTGCGGGTTCTCGAACTCCCAGGTTCACAAAAGTTTCAAAGCATTCTTCGCTCCCGTCCATTCCCACCACCTTTGCGCCCTTCCCAATGCACATTAATTATGCTTTTATTAGTGAAAACTCACCACACATGTTCAAAAATATTGGCATTAATAAGAGAAAAGCTCAAGGACATCTCCCATTAAAACACATTAAACCAAGATTTATGGGAAATTATATTATCATCCTCCAGCGTTCATTTTAAATACTATCAGGAGCAAAGGAACGTTCTCATCACCTTATGGTTGCAGCTTGAAAACATTTATGTGGATATACATTGAATATTTTTGGGCACGAGGAGCAGAGTTTTCAGTGGTCCAGAGATTATTCCTACTACTCATCCCCTTTTGCCCAGAAGGAAGTTATTTGGACATCTGGAATTGCGCGAGTAGGTTGTGTCCCTGAAGTTTTTTACTGTAAGGAGTTGGTCACCTGGTGCACCAAGAGATATATTCCGAACCAGCAGATTATCCAGTTGCAGGACCATTCTCGAGCAGGGATGATTTTAAGGATGTAAATTTATTTTAAAATGTAGAAACCTTGGCAAATCTTACTTATCCTTCATATGCCAACTATAAATGTTTGTCGATATTTTTGTAAAAATATTCAAATTTCTAAGGATTTTATATAGTTTTTATAAAATTTTGGCGATTTTTAAGGTAAAATAATTTTATCCTATAGAATTTGGGTGAATCATTTTTAAAATAGCGAATCTCGTTTTTGGAAAAA
>SNQJ01S0109694.1:33864-45418 GCA_010110895.2 Picea sitchensis
TAAAATTTTGGCGATTTTTAAGGTAAAATAATTTTATCCTATAGAATTTGGGTGAATCATTTTTAAAATAGCGAATCTCGTTTTTGGAAAAACCATGGAAAATTAGCCCATGAGCGAAATTTAGCCCCTAAAATCATCTATGTATCGAGTCTCCCTATCGCCTCAAGTATTTTGAAATATGTTAAGACTTCCTGAGAAAACGCTTACTTTCAAGGGAGAGGGTTGCAGGGAGTTATTAAAGAAGCATGATAATGGATTGGACCTCTTACTGGAATTCTTAGAGGACCCAATGGTCTTCCTTGAGGACATCACCATATTACATATTAGTGCATTCAAAAACCCTTTTTGGGACATTGCATGGTTTTTCACGAGGATAACGGGACAAGAAAGTACAACCAATATCTCTCAGATGATTCTGTATATTTTATATTTTACGGTGAAGGAAAAATACATATTCGATTGGGGTAAGTTGAGTTCCATTGAAATATCTTCCTAATTGTCGCAATACAAAAGGGAGAAGAAATTATTTATGTCATCTTATTTAATTTTCACGATAGTGCATTTCTTTCCATTTCCCAGATTATCTTTGTGTAAGAAGGTAAACAAAAAAATTTACCCAGTAACCTTCTGGTATCAGACATTATGGAGAAACAAGGCCTCCCAGCATTTTTATGAAGTATTTAATGATTTTGTCTCAGTTTTTAAAGGGTTGATATTTGGAAAGGATTTTCCCTGGATGTATGACCAGGCGAGAAAGTTCATGGATAGGAAGGGGACATTGGAACAAATGGAGAACTATAATGTTATAATGATTTTTGGATCCAAAGAAAATCCTTCCTTCCTTCCATGTCACATATCTGATAGAATGTTTCTTGCTAAGATAGCAAGGCAGTACACCTATTGGTTGCATTTTTCCATGAAAAGAGAAAAGACCAATTCATACCTCTACCTTGGAAAGTCAATGATTTCATATTCAGGAATATGAACAAGATTGACGAATTCACGGGCCACTTCCACAACCTCAATTTGAAATATGTTGAAAAATTAAAAGAGTTCGACCCTAATGGTATTTTTGTAGAACACCTATTGGCTGTCGGTTTCAACAATTATTTCATTAACGTTATCCTGAATGAAGATGAAGATAACGCCTCAGGTAGTCCTGCTCATGACACCAATGACCTGGAGACAATACTCAGCACCAATGAGTCATACAAGCAGAGATGAAAAGGTCTAGGTAAGAAAAGTCCCCAATCCCTGACTGTCATGACCAAGACTACAACACCTTGAAGCAGTGTTCCAACGACCTACCCAATTAAGAAAGTCACAGACAGTTCTTCAAGAGGAGGAAGAGATAAGAACCCTCCCTCCACAAAAATTGACAGTTCTCATAAACTTCCCGTGAGGAAGAAACGAAAAAACATTGGGCAAGAAGAGGAGGGATCGAGGGGAGAAAGTGATATCCACGATATCTCCCTCGAAGATATGGAACTAGAAATTGACATTGAGAAAGTGTTCCCCAACAAAGACTAGCTAGAGAGAACTACTCCCAAAACCCTTAGATGGAAATAATTGGGATCGAGACCTTCGATGAAGAAGAGTCTTTTTCATTTCAAAGCGTTGTTTTTGATAGCGAATCCAAAAAATTGATTATTGAAAAAATAGATGTAAAGAATAAGAAGAGGAAACCTCATTCAGAGATTAACCTACGGAACATGCAACCTTCCCAGATCTCCCAGATACACCGAGCAACTGGAGATTCTCTAGACAACTCTATTGACGTCCTTGAAGAAGAGAATGTCAGGTTAAAGGAGGGAATCAAAGAATTGGAGGGAGCTCTAATGCCCCTTCCAATGTTGGCTAGTCCTTTAGTAATGATCGGGCCTACCACACCTGCGGAAAAGTTAAAAGGATCAACAAGCCTTCTCACATCATCTTGAGGCTATGTGGAAAAGAATATAAAGAAAAGAATGGAATTAATAATAGAGGCTTAGGAGATATCAAAGAGTATGGTCTCTTTTGGAACAAGAGCACATGATTTTCATGAATATCTGCAAGCAGATTTGAAAAACAAGAAAGGTTTCTACCTCGATGGAGTTGTACCATTTGGTGTTAAAGTTACTAGTATGACAGAATTGAAAATAAGAGAGGAGGATCTCCCTTCCTCGAATCGAATAAAGAAACTAAACGCATGTTGGAAATAAAACGTAAAAAAACTTAATGGTATCGTTCAAGCATGTAGCCAGGCCATAACTAGAAGAGAGGAACTATTCAAGAAGCTAATTGAAATAGATCTAGCTGGAAGAACCAATGAAGTCCAAGACCCAAAATTGATACTCAACTCATTGTTTTTAACCAAGAGAGCATTTGATGAACAAGTTGATATCTTTAAAGGGATGTCATTTGAAAAATTTTATGGCATTCTTGAATATGGTGAAGATGACGTGGAAAACTAGCTAGTTTATTATTCGATTAAAAACCAAGATATTGAAGAAGAATTGTGCAACATATCTATTGATCTAAGGGACTTGGAAGGTGAACTCTTCAATATTAAAATCTGGCATGAAATCAACGTGGCGCCCATGAGGAGCTACATCGAGGAGTGTCTCAAAAAGGTTGTTGACAAGTTTACCAATGAAGGGAAAAGGACGGTTGAGACGGTTCCCATAACCGCTGAGCAAATCCAGAAAAGCACATCAATGAGAAAATGACAAGGCATAATATACCATCATAGTAAGTTCATATTGATCACATTCTTTTGTCTTTGTCAATTTCTTCATCTAGTTACTCTACCTCTTTAAATAAAAAGGTTTAACCGAGGACTGACAATTTTCTCTTTCTTCTTGTCAGGTCTTGTTGTCTTCTACAACCCACTTTCTTATTTCTACAATCTTCATTCTTATACATATTTTCTTTATGGTCCACGAGAGCCCCAATCCCAGTCATTATGAAAAACACATTTAAATTTCAGAGAATATGTATTGAACTATATATTTTTTAACAATTCCAAGACATCTATTTTGGGAATAATCTTGACTATACTTTGTAAACCATTTTATCTAAATATAAAACATTTGAGGTTGTTCTATCATTATCGTTTTTTAGCTGCCCATGTATCACATTGTCAAAGTTCTATTGTGCATGCAGATCATTTTATTTTAATTTTTATGTGATCAGATATCATTATCCCTGCTATGATGGATGTGAGAAAGTTCTATTTATTTACTTTACATATATGAATGTGTCCATCTCCTAGTCCATTCACAGGAAATCTTTTTTGACAAGAAAATTAAAAAACATTTTCAATTTTTTGTTATATTTATTTTACTTTCATTTGAGGGACTTCTTTAAAGGTCCCAAATTTTATAAATCTCAGACAGAGGAGTACCACCTCTATAAAAACGCAGGAGGATTTGCATCCTTGCAAGGTTGTCATTTCGGTCCTGATGGATTGAAGCGTCAACAAAAATTCCAAACATCAATAAGGCTTGTAAATCAACTATACATAGTTAGAACCAAAAATCAAGTCATAGTTTGTGTTTGCATTTGCTCGCACTCTTTTTAATGATAAAAACACAATACAAAACAAGTATGTGGATTAAATATTGCACTAGAAAATGATGACTTGGAAACAAGTGAAAATTGTAGCCGACAATTAATTGCCAATGCCAAAGATCAATGACACTTGTAAATACATCTTAAGTTTCCGCTTGCTCTTAAAACCTGCACGATTTTGAAACTCCAAATGTGCAGGTGTCGTTTATCTCAAAACACATATAGGTGTTAGTTTTATTCTAGACTTTGGGTTTTCCAAAGTATCTACCATCACCATTTCCACATATGAACCTCGTCTAGTAAAAATGAACAGTTGACTACTCTGTCTAAGGATGACACCCCGAGTTCCCAATCTTAGAATATCTTCTTCATCTTGTAAGATAATTGAAGTTTCTAGAACACTTTAGGATTTTAAACTTTTGAATTTTAAAATCTTTTGTTTTTACCTCTTAAAAATTAAAAATTCACCAAAAAAACTTAGGGAATTTCTTTTCAACTAAATAAATCCATGATCGTTATGTATTAATAAGGCCCTTACAATATCATTTGTTGATGAATTTAATTAAATTTGATCAAATCGCTCTCGTGTTCCCTGCATTATAAGCCTTCCTGAATTTTAAAAGAAAACCTTCAACGATCACTTTGGGACTTCGTGCTTGGGCAATTTCAAGGCATCTAAACAACAAAAACCCTGAATCTATGACGTTCCGAAGTCCTGAAGACAGTTCGTTGCGATAATATTTAAAAGGGTCTACAAATGAGTTATAAGACACATCAAAAGGATGACGTGTCACATAAAGAATATGTGCCACATGTCACCTGAAACAGTACAGATGACGAACACAAGATATGATTTAAACGAGTGCCACGTGTCATGGTCTATATGAGCACCATGTCCCCTGACTGATGGACAAGACATGTTTTTGACAGTTTTATGACACGTGTCAGAAACAGATTGATTCCACGTCTCTCAGGTGCTTAGGGATATGGAGGTTTATGATGTCACATGTCTTTACTGGTTGATGCCACATTTCCTTTGTGCATGGCTGCCATGTGCCTCTGGCACTTCGCCTTTCAGAAGTTTCTCTATGCTTAGTTTGTATAACTCCCGAACTGGTACGAGCCTGCAATCATTAACCATGTTTATTTCCAATTAACCCAATATTATTGTATCTTTTCATTAAATATCTCAGGAGTTCTTGACTCTGACTATTAGGTGTTTGGTGATTTTGACCTATTCTGCATTGAAAACTCCCATAGTGGTACAGGCTCGAAGTGACGTGGCACTTCGCGCATTCAACAATTTCAACCTGTTATGCATTGAAAGCTCCTGGAGTAGTATAGGCCCGAAGTTACGTGGCACTTCGCGCATTCAGATCTGCGGAACTTTGACTATTTGGGGCTTCGCAAGTTTCTTACTACATCTCGGGAGTTCTTGACTCTAGCTCTTTGGCGTTCGGTGATTTCGACCTGTTCTGCATTGAAAACTTTCGGAGTGGTACATGCCCGAAGTGACGTGGCACTTTGCACATTCAAATCTGTGGAATTTTGACTATTTGGGGCTTAAAATATCATATGTTAATGAATTCCATTAAATTTGATCAAACGACTCTCCTGTTCTCTGCATTATAAACCTGCCCGAATTTTAAAAGAAAACCATCAACGGTCACTTCGGACTTCACATTTCAGGATTTTCAAGGCATCTAAACAACAAAAACCCTGAATGTACGAAGTTCTGAACTCCCGAGGAAAGTTCCTTGCAATAATATTTACAAGTGTTAGCCTATGGCTTACCTTTACCAATCACTAAGTCTAAATTGTCACCTATATTTGTATTATTCATTTAGGATATTAGTAATATATCCTCAAGTGATGACTAATGAGTTAGTTAAGATTGCCTAGCCTAGTCATCATGCATGATTTTAGGATCTAGAGAAAATCTCTCTATGAGGTGGCATCACCCATTATACTATAAATATGTAACATTGGAGTGAATAATATAGTGTTGGCTAGTGAGCATTTTCTGCCATATTGTTGTTCCTGTTTATATTTTAACAATTGGTATCAGAGCTCTTATGGTCTTAAGGGCCTGATTGCTTCACCATGGTAGTTTTCCATGGAAGGTGAGGTGCACTCCAATTTGGCGGGGTGGAAGACAGAGAGGGTTGAATAGTAATTGTCAGAATCGATGACATTACCAGGTGGTGGTGACTGACAAGCTTGACCAGTCGACCCGGGCTTTTTGGAGGGCCATGACGTTTTGTTGGGGTTGGACTAACCCTCATTGCATGGACGCCCATTGTGGATTTTGTCAAGGACTTTCCCAGGCTGCAACTCGAATTCGACGCTGAAAAACATTTGCTTTTGCGGCCGGATCATAGGCGTCGCGACCTGATGGATGCATTTCACTCTTTAGATTTGTTTTGTATTAGTGGTCATGGCCCCCTTTGTTTTAAGCTCGTGGATGTCTGGAAGAATTCGGCTTCTTCATTGCTTATTAGTCTTTGTTTATTTGGGTTTGTGTCTAATGGCATAGATGGTGAATTAGTTTCTCGCTTGCTTGGACGGATCGCAGCAGCCATTGTGAGAGCCGCGTCCATTGTTTGTTGTTCGTTGGAGTGCTGCGTGGCAGTATTTTTTTTTTCTTTGTGGTTCGCTGCTATCTGCGTGGAGTGTACGATGTCCCTTTGTATGCTGCCCGAAGTTAATTTGTTGTTGCATGGAGTAATATATCCTATTCTCCACCGATATTGCTACTATTGTTGCTATGTCATATACGCTTTTCAGTTGGATCAAAGATTTTCTATCTCTTGTGGGAAGTAGTTTTTGGTTGTGCTTTGGGGATTTCTGATAGAAGAACGAAGCTTCCCGGATTTTATTGTCCCCACTGCAACCTTAAGCATTCCATTTCTAACTGATGACAGAGAGACATCACTGAGGAAGAACATAATGGAGGCATCGAAGGTCAGACCATATATTCAGTTGGTGCAACAAATTCTACGTTGTCCTTAGAAATTGAAAGAACTATCTTGTTTTTTTACAGAGAGAAAAGCTACTGGTAATAAATTTCTACAGGCTTGGGAAATTGTAAGACAACTACATGGATGCTTATTTGTGTTCATACCAAGATGGCAGCATCAGTGTATTGTAATGACTGTTGAAAGAAGTGCTTAATAATGCGCATTTATTTTTATTTTGGTTCTCATTGGCGTTATACCTTCGTTTTCTCTTTTATGAATTTTATGCAGAAGGAACCATATCCTCATAATCTGTAAGAGGTTGCGAGTTCAAGTTTCATTACTGAAAAATGGTGAAGGAAACAATGAACGCAAAGCTGGCTTTAGATTGTCGATGAGCATTTACACGGCATTTTCACAGAATGCAAATCTGTTGTTGTTCTTGTTTCTATTTCTTATGATACAAATATTACTTTATATCTCTATAACTTTATGAGAGTGGAGTGATAAGAAGATTTATGTGAAGAAAATGATAACAGGATTTATGTGGAGTGAGAAGAGATTTAGAAATTTTAAAAAAGGGGTTGAAGCCTTGATGTGAGAGGGAGATTGAGAAATTGAGAAATCTTGACTGTAAAAGGGTTTGAAGCTTTGATGAGAGTTTGGTGAATCTTTTTCGCCACAAGAGTATCTAGTTATTTGTATTTATGCTTTGTTATGAGAATAATACTATAATAAAATTGAATTTTTTGCTCAGTGATTCGCCCGAAATTGAATAAGGGCATCTTAGGTACACCTTGCATTGTGTGTGATGGTGAATGATTCCTTGAATGTTTTTTTTATAGTGTTTTTGCGTCTAGTTTTGACACTACGCTTGTAATTTACTCTACAACTATATGCACATGGAATCCACAACAAGATAAGCACACAAATTAATGCCAGTGAAACACATACATGAAGTTCAAGCTAAAATTCATGTCATTCAAGCAAATGTGAAGAACATTCTCAAGAATTCAAGTCATCAACTACATCAACAATGGACAAATCAAAGTATTTGAACTCAACACATCATGGAGAATTTGAAGTTAAATTGTAACTTGCAAACAATGTTTGTTGTAAGATTACTTAATCAGGATTTATTGTAACTTGCAAATTGTCCTTTTGTAAGTTTACTTGTCTTTTTGAAATCAAGTTGAATTGAATTGAATTTGTCATAAGGTGCATTTTCGACTGAGCCCGACACCCTAGAGTCATTTTGAGTCGAAATTGACAAGGATGAGTACTTGAAACTCAAATTATTGTAATACTTTGGGATGCATTTTCGGTGGTAACCGACATCCTCAACTTCCTGGAAGCAAGAAAGAAAGAAGAGTTCAAGCGAGCGGTTCAAGCAAGGCAAGTTCAAGTGAGCGTGAAGTTCAAGCGAGCGATTCAAGTGAGCGAGTTGCAAATAAGCCTTCTTCTGTCGAGTCAAAATGTAATAAGGATCTACCTGCACAAGGAGACCTCTTTTAGTGTTTTGAAAATGGCTCGAAGTCTTGAATTATTAGAGTTACTGAACACTCTAATAAACACCTCTGAAGACAACAGAGTGACATTGAACAAAGAAACTCTTCAATCAGTGCTAACTTGTTTGCAAGTGACACAAGCTAAAGTTAAACTTCTTCAATCTCTATCCCAACTGTTGAATGATGAGTTGACTGATCTCAAAAATCAACAGCCAGTGAAGTATTCTGAACTAGTTTTTGTTCAGAACAACCCTCTCTATGATGATGATGATGATTATGATCAACAATTAGTGAAGGAGCAACAATCAGTGAAGGAGCAACAATGCAGACAAAGACGATGTTATTCTTGAACCTACTTTTCAAGAGTTTTCTTTTGAGTTTAATGAAGAAAACTTTTCAATGATGCATCAACATGCAGTAAATCCACTTCCACAGATTTCAAATCAAAAGGTTCATAATACTCTTTCAAATCCCATCATCAGACCTTGGGAAGAAATCATATACAACAAGAATAGAACAGGAATTGGATATGACAAGGAATTTACCTTTCATATTCCCGATTATTCCAGACCATTCAAGTTCCATAGTGTTGGATACCTTCAAGAAGCTTCAACTTCACCTGTTCAAGTTCAACATTAGAATGATAAGTGCCAACATTGTAATCAAGATGTTCACAAGGAGAATCAATGTTTTGATCTCCATCCTTGCCAGCATTGTGGTAAGCATAACCATTCTTCAGACAGATGTTCAATGTTGAAGAAGCCTGTAAGATTGAAGATTCACTATGAGTGGATTGATCCTTGGCAATGGTCATCAACAACTAAGCGATTATCTAAGTCTTACCGTAGAATTCAATCTCGAGTAAAGACCAATCTTGTATCACATAACATTTTTTGTACCTCACATAAGTGGTCCCCTTATACTTCGGTATAGCCCCTCTGGGATGAGATAGCATGTGGTTTTCACCTTCTTACTTTGTGTTGTACTCCGATAGGAACAAGTATGGTACTCTCTTGAGTACAATGATGTAACTCTCATGAACCTTAAGGGGAGTTCAAAATTCCAGTGATGATAGTTCATGAAACCACTTGTGGTCTCTCCTTCCGATAACAAGAGTTGATGATGGAATTGAGATGGTTGCCAAAGGCCAGTTTCGACAATAACAAACATCAAATATGCCAAATGGACATGAAATTTTCCAAATGGAAAAATTCGGTCTGTAGATGACGGACTTTAGCAGAATTATGGTTCAACTTAAACTTATTGAACCATGAATCATACATAGTGCGATCGTTGATTTGATTTAAGAGCAATGATGCCAGACATTTTGGTTCCACATAGATAGTCATTTATTCATGAGAGGATAAGAAGTCCTTCATTGTAGCTTAACATTTGATTGAGTTGTCAAGCATTTTAAGGGATGTGTCAGACTAGAGAAGGCGATTCACTTCTCTTGGTTCTCTTTCATCAGATTAGAGTTTACATTAAGTAAACAATTTGCATACATCCTGGCTCACATGATTATAGTGAGATTTTCCAGAGATGGAAGACTTTGGCAAGATTATGGTTCAACGAATTGCAATTGAATCATACATGATACAGTAAGGATGTTGTTGGACACCTAAAGTGTCAAGATTGGTTAGTGGTTATCAAAAAAAAAAACCATCAGATACATGGCATCAATTGATCAGTGGTCATCCCAAACCACAAAATCAGAGAGCACTTCAGTGATACAATGATAGTAGAGTGGTGATACTACATGTTCACCAGTTAGCAGAAGACATCAGATTCTTCTAGATAGAATACTTGGCAAAATGATCAAAATTTTCAAGCAATCAGGGAATGTTAAGATATTGCAGTTGTTCACTTCCATATCTCAACTATCTTCCAGTTCTTTTCAAATGAACATGTTCAGCATCCATATTGGTGGTTTTTCAGGTAGTTCTTCATTGCAACTCAGCTTAGGAGTTTCATTTTGAAGACTTGGAATTGATACCAGTTTATGCTTTATTAATGGTATTATTGATCAGACTTGTAGAGATTAAAGGATTGTTAGACTATGGCTTACCTTTACAATCACTAAGTCTAAATTGTCACCTATATTTGTAATATTCATTTAGGATATTAGTAATATACCCTCAAGTGACTAATTAGTTAGTTAAGATTACCTAGCCTAGTCATCATGTACATGATTTTTGGATCTAGAGCAAATCTCTCTCTATGAGGTGGCATCACCGGTAATACTATAAATATGTAACATTGGTTTGAATAATATAGTGTTGGCTAGTAAGATCTTTTCCGCCATGTTGTTGTTCATGTTTATATTTTAACAACAAGGGTCTACAAATGAGTTATAACAAACGTGTCATTAATATTGTTTTATTGAATTTTGTATTTTTTTTTAAATTAAATAATTTTTCTGTACAACTATTGATAAGATGAATTGAACCTCTTTCTGCAATAATTTAAGAGGCTCTTTAATCCATAATTAAAATGCGATTAGGTTTTCACCCTTCCACAAACTACCTTCCATTTAATGCCTAGCCTAGTCATCATGCATGATTTTAGGATCTAGAGCAAATCTCTCTATGAGGTGGCATCACCCATTGTACTATAAATATGTAACATTGGACTGAATAATATAGTGTTGGCTAGTGAATCTTTTCCGCCATGTTGTTGTTCATGTTTATATTTTAACAACAAGGGTCTACAAATGAGTTATAACAAACGTGTCATTAATATTGTTTTATTGAATTTTGTATTTTTTTTTTAAATTAAATAATTTTCCTGTACAACTATTGATAGATGAATTGAACCTCTTTCTACAAGAATTTAAGAGGCTCTTTAATCCATAATTAAAAATGCACGATTAGGTTTTTTCTTCCCTTCCCATTACTTCCATTTAAATAAAAGCTACTATATTGCGGCATCTGCAGCTTTCGCTCCTTACATTTTACATGCAAGGATAATTTGTGATAGGGTGTCAGATTCAAATATAAAATTTTGTTGAGCATGTTTCCAACAAATTCCAACACATGTGTGACTATATAAATGACATAGTTTTGCGGACACTAGCCCTCTAACAAAGACATATACAACATGGCAACTTAGTTTATTATTTGGCAGGGACTACACTGCCATGCAACACTTGTTTTCTTACCAATCATTTTAGGAGAATATTAAAATTCATAATTCTTTCGTATGATTCCCATCTCGATACAATTAACTAATCATTTTATGAGAATATTAAATTTTATAAATCATTTTAGACTACAACTTCCTTTAAAGCATTTGCCCAATATTTTTATTTTTTGGGGATTATTTTACATTACTTAGTTTAAATAAAATAAAAAAACTTAAAAATTTAAAAGAAAATTCAATCTTTTAAAAACAATAAATTTCAAACTTTCACCATGTAAAATTTTATTTTAAAAACAAACTAAAGTGTAGCACAGGATCATTTCTGAAAATAAATTAAAGTATTTGATGGATCTCTCTCTCTCTCTCTCTCTCACACACACACACACATACACACAC
>SNQJ01S0109694.1:60606-74527 GCA_010110895.2 Picea sitchensis
CCCAATCAACTAACTGAGAGGGAAGATTTGTAGTACTAGCCATGATACCATGAGTGGGAGCTGCTGAGGTGGGGAGCTAGGAATTTATGTGAAGAAAATAGGAAGATTGCCCAAAAATCCAACTCGCACCTAAAGAACCTTAAATACATAGCCTTTCCAAAGTACCCCATCTACCCTAACCACAAGAAACTTGTTAATGGAATTCAGATAGCGTAGTTGGAGCAGTTATGATGGAATTCATAATTGTACTCAAAGGAGTGATGGGTCAACTACAGTTGTCAGATAGAAGAACCTAGAATTTCCCCTTCGATTCAAGAGCTTCAACATAGAGAGTTTGCTTCGGACAAAAGCGAGTGGGGATCCCAAGGAACAAGGAGAATGCTCTAGTTGAGGAAAAATAATGAGGAGGAAGAGGGAGCAGACACAAGAGAAGACACACAATATGCAAAGAAAGATAGATAAGAATTCACACCCAAAGATGAGTAGCCAGACTCACAAACGAGTGACGATGTGAATGGGTAGACTGAGCTCATACACACGGACCTAAGCAATAGAGAAAATATGGGAATTTTTCTTGAGAAAATTAGGAATCTTTCCCAACATATGAATGATCACCTTGGAACAAAGAATACCCATATATGTACTAGATCCTAGAGGGTCGCAGGTTGGTGCTTGCTGGAAAGAAACCGACACTGGTAAGGGGATGTCTTCAAGGTACTGTGTAGTAGAGAAGGGACTCCCTTATGCAAAGTAAATCCATTTGGGAAGGCACTTGGTAAGCTTGTGGAGGTCCTAAGCTCAGTGGGAAGAGAGAAACTTATGTTGTTTCCAGTGGAGTGAAGGAGAGTAACCTTCATGATCCAATCCTTGACCTGCTATCCAACCTATGAGAGTCCCCTAGTGGTATCATGGCCTATCACAGGCGTGTCTTGTTGTATAAATGAAAAATTGCAGCATGGCCTACGGTTGGGTGGAGAGGCATTAACCCTCAGTCAATTGGTTGGTTGAAAATATTATTGAACAAATAATTATTTTTTTATATGCTAATTGAATATTTATCAGTGGTTGTAAACTATATTATTGTCTCCATAATAATATGAATATGATGAATAAAAATTAAATGTGAGTTGAAATGGAGCAATGTAATATCCTATTAAAGGGTTAATGAATTAATTGTGATAATTATGTATAGGAGGCCAGTGAAGGGTGATGGGTGTTGTATATCCACTAAAAACACAGTAAAAACCCTCAATTAAATTGTCAACCCGGGGTAAGTAAACTTAGAGTTGTAGCAAAATATATGCCAAAGGTAGACGGGTTGGTAGGAGTATAGTCTAACTAATCAAGGCAACTATCTAAGGCTAATCTACTCAAGCAAACCTATCTAATGAGAAAACCCTATTAAGCAACTTGAAACTATGTAGCCTAAGTAATTTTGGGCCAAGGATCGATGGATAGTCCTAAGAAAACAAGTAAAAACCCTATGTAAAGAAAACTAGTTCATAATAATAAGCAACAAGCAACTATAACAATAAGCAAATGACAAAAGAAAACTATTTTAACTTGCCAACCTACATTCAATGAGAAACTACCCTATGAAAGCAAGTAAATAAATAAGCAAGCAAAGACACCTAACTAACCTACTAAAGAAAATAAACAAGTAAGCAAAGACACCTAACTAACCTACTAAAGAAAATAAACAAGTAAGCAAAGACAACTAACTACTGCAAGCAATCAAATTAAAATTTCTCATTGAACAACTATCTAGCCTAAGAGGCAAGTGAACTAGATTCATGAAAGGAAATATATTTAATCGAAAGCAAGAAGGACTAACAACTAATATTTAATATGCGATAAGAAAATTGTCCTTCTAACCTATCAAAGACTACAACAACAATAAAACTACCTTTTAAAACTATGAAAGCAAGAAACTGTCTCTTCTAATCTATCAAAGAAAGAAACTATCTTTAATCTACGAAAACAAGAAACTATCTTTATTCTATGAAAAACTCAAATATAATGTTGGTGGTTGTGTGAATGTCTTCGGTGTCGGATGATATCTCGATGACACTTGACAACAAAGGACAATTCAAGCGGAATAAGCTCAACACTAATCTCAATGGCAAAGTGAAAGGTATGGATTAAACAATCCAACGAGAGTTTAGCCATGACAAAAGAAATGTTAAATACCCTGCATATTCATATATGAACCATCAAAAACATAATGAGATCATCATTATAGTTATATACTACATACGCAAAATTCATACTTAAACTCAATCATTAACTAAGGACTACAATTGCATTTTAACTTTAGGAAAGAAATTATATAAATGAAACTATGCTATATCTATTCTAATAATTCAAACTGCAATAAGGAAATGATTAAAAACAGAAATTAAACTATGATATTGAAAAGTAAACTAACAATCTTCATTAACCAACAACTAATTAGACAAGATCTATATAAAAATGAGATAAGAAAACTATAATTAAAAACTGGAATTAACTCTATCCATCCATCAAATCCTTGTCGAAGAGAACCCAAATAAAAACTTTGTTTTAAACTTGACTATAAAATCATAAGTCAAAGCATAATCTAACATCTAATTCCACATGGTGTTAGTCTAGGGACTTGCAACTCCATTCCTAGTCTACAATATCAATGCATGCTAATACAATCTTTCATTCTATCCTGCAAAAGAGAAGCAAAACAATTAAACTACAACAAACTAATTAACACAATAAAAATATGCATGTACAGGAAAATAAAGAGAGCAATTAAATTATGAAATGAAAGAACAACACACAGACAGTTACCAAACTGTTGGTGGGCCCCCCAACAAGTCGTGGTCACTCTCTAAAAGCACACCATGAACTCAGCAGGTCAAATTCACCATAAAAACTCAAAAATGCAGTTCTGGCATAATATGGCAATGTAAAAACTCAAAACAGAGTAAAAACATATTTGTCCCTATCACATTGATGTATCTGATGCTTAACTTATGTCTGACCACCTGGGTGGTATTTATAATGTTTACAGGCCAAGAGGTCGACCACAGGAGGGTCGAACCACTTCTAAATTCGGCAATTTGCATTAAATGGTTCCCTAACTGATAAAATGGAGCGAGCCAATAATCACCCTCTTGAACAACTGAAACTGAGTTGTCGGAAGCTCAGTAGCTGGAGGGGGCAAGCATGAACAAAACCCACATTCCCCATTCGCCCATCACTCACCACCAATGCTATAACTGCCAAGTCGCCCTCTGTTTCTGTGCAATATGAAGTGCTGGACATAGTGATGGATCAGGTACCAGAATGAATGCTGGAAGGAGTGTCGAATCGAGTGCTAGAAGCAGAAACGTGGTGCATTTTCACCTTGTAACACCAAAAAACATGAATCAGATCCTTGGAAGCATAAAAACATGATGAATTATATTCAATACAATCATTAAACATGAATTATATGTACCTAGTGTCGATAATACCGTTTTATCATGAAATTCTTCAAAGCACTCCTTTAAAATATGAAAAACACATGTGTACATGCGGAAAAAGTGTATAATAACTGTCATAAAAGTGATCATATCTTGGGCCCAACATTACCCCCACACTTACGATTTTGCAAGTCCCACTGCAAACAAAAAGAAGTTACCCCTCATGACTAGGCTTGTTGAGGAGGATCAGCTTTGGAAGCTTCTCCTTCTTGCTTTGTAGACTTAGACTTTTGCCTCTTTTGTTTCTTCAATTGTGCTCTGAGGCTACAGTTAGATTTCGTCATCCCATCGACCAACCGTTGAAGGGAGTTAATTTTTTTCTGAAGGACTGCATTGTCATGATGAAGGTGTGTATCTATTGTCTTCCTCTCTTCCAATTGTTGGAGAAGCTTATGGTTTTCTTTTTGTATCTTCTCTATGGTTGGGACAGAATCGGTGATCTCTGAGGAAGGCTTAGATCCTTTGAGGGATGTGGACAATCTATCAATTTTAGGATCTAGAGTAGGCATAGGTGAAGTAGGAGTGATGGGAGATCAGTAAGGTGAGGTAGGTTCTGATTTTGTTTTTCTTAGTGGTTCTTATCCATCCGTAGAGACTTCCCTAGGTTTCTTATGAGGGCTCTCAAGGTTGGAGGACACTTGGATAGGATCCGAAGCAGGTCGAGGTTTTGCATAAGGCTTGGTTCTTATGCTCTGGGTACTCTTCCGAAAGGGTCCTTTACCAAATCAATTGGCTCCCCTCTTGTTTGTGGGGATGATGGGAAAGTCTTGTTTCATTACTTCTTGGAGATTTTTAGGTGTAGGATCAAGAGAAAGTGAAGGCATTGGGGGATCAACCATCATCTTCTTTTGGTCTTTGCTCTTGGTATTTTTACCCGATGAAGAAGTAGGGATATCAACAAGATTTTGGTATTGTTCTGGAAAAGAGAGGGTTTGTGCAAGGGAGTTTGGAGTTGTTGGAGAGCGAGGCTTGGATGGAGAGATAGTTTTTAGGCTAAGTGGTGTTTTGTCGGTCTTAACTGTCAAGTGAGGGTTTGCAAATTGGTAGATAAAGGCATCCCAAGTTTTCCCCTGTTTCTCTAACTCGGCTAGAACAAGGAGTTTGATCAAGCCATGGTGAAAGAGACTATTATGGGGGTTAGTCACATTCTTCCTCACTTGAGAGGACATCTTCTCCAAGCTTTTGAGAAAATAGAAGGGGAAGTTCAAGGGTTTGTTGAATAGAAAATGGGCCAACAATCTAAAATGACAAGATTTGAAAGTAGAGTATCTACCTTCACATGTAATTAACCTTGTGATGACGATGAGGGGGTTGGTCAATTCTACCTTTATCCACTCCTTAGCATACCCTTTTTCTCCTGAAATGCTCTCGAATTCGGGCTTAAACACCTTATTGTAACTTGAGCGTGGCAATTGGCAGTTTTTGAACCATCTATCTCCCATTCTTGTGAGCTTTGTTGCTGCAGCAATGGACTCTTCTCTGACTTCAAAGGTAAGATACCCTACATGTGTTGTCTTACCATCAAAACTGACTGCAAATTGCATGGAGAGGTTGTCATCGTGGCCCTCCAAGCTAGACAAAAATGGCCCCCAGCCTGCGCGCAAAAACACTTCTCTGCACTGTGTAAATTTGGGAATGGAAAACAAATTTGCATAGGAGGAGAGTTCATATCTCCTAGGCATTGTGACAGAGGTGAAGTTCACCAAGCAAGGGCATAATCGAGCCAAGCAGAGGCATGAATTGGGCACAGCCGAATGTGTTTTGAACAGAGGACGAGATGGCAGAGGTTGGGCACGATTTCTTAACGCAGAGGACAAAAAATGGCAATGGAAAATGGAGATAATGGTTTCCCAGCTCGATTTTGAATGCATCTATAGTGGATTAGGTTACCCACATGTGCGCACGAGCTGCCATGTGTGGAGAATTTGAATTCAAAGGCTTGATTTTTGGGCAATGTAATGGTGCGTAATTAGATCAATGTCCAAGTCTTTTGACTTGGAAATTTGATCATAAACAAATGAAGCATCTACAATCAATGTCTGCAACCAATTCAATTGAATGTAATTGATTTCCAGTTACCTAAAATCTAGGACAGTTACTGGTATGCAATTCAATGGCACTTCATTCGGCACCTCATACAGCATCTCATACGGCACCTCATATGGTACTTCATCTGGTACCTCTGTGTTAAGTTCATTTTCACCTCTTATAATGGACAACCTGCAAATTTAAAAAGTTTTTGACAACCACAATGGTTAATGAGCAGAGGAAGAATGATTCATGTTCATTCAATCTTCTTTCATATGACATATAATGTCAAAAACTAACAATGAACAGGTTATAGCAAGCATAAAGATGTATTGTCAAACCTACAATATGCAGCTTGTAATGAAACGATAAACCGATAAAGAGTGGTCTGTTAAGTATGTGTTCAGTAATTTATAGCACACATGAGTTAAGCATTTCAAAAATAACATGACTATCAATGTAATAACCTATNTTCTTGCAAAGACTTATTTCTCTAGGCAATGATGATTTGTCAGCTCATGAACCCCTCCCCCACACCTAAGTATTGTGACACCTCACAATCAAAAGTATAGGAAACCAGTCAGTATCCCCCAATAGCTGAAGATTTATAGTATGTCAAGTGTAGAAATAAAATTTCACAGATTAGTCTGATGAGATAGTTAGGAGATGGCCCCACCTATAGGATAAGAGATCTTATATATAGATAAGAAGAGGTAGGGAAGAGAGTTTCAAGATAGTCTTAGAGCTATTTCCTATCTTGAAATAGGAAATAGCTCTAATACTATCTTGAAACTCTCTTGCCTACCTAGGCTCCTAGGCTGCCATGGCCTTCTAGGTGCAGAAGAAGACTCCCCAAGCTCTCCACTCCTATAGATGACTAATAAACAGGGCAAGGATGGAAATTTCTCAGTTGAATGGTCTTCTGTATAGAAGCCACAAACTGAAATGTTATCTAATGGGCATTCCCTTGAGGAATGCTTCCTCTTGCACCTTGGGAAATATATGCTCATTGTTGCATTCTCCTCCTCCAGATTCTTTTTTATTTTAAGGGTGTCCAAATGGGAACCTATTGTTCTTAGGATATTTGTTTTAAAGTTTTCTACAAGGTTCCCTATCTCTGCTCTTGTGATGCCACCCGAACTAACTGGTTTTAAGCTTCTATTGTAAGGGTCCCGAACATTCTTTCCTATTTTGTCTCTACTCCTTGAGTAGTTTTTACACATTTCACATATTTCAGCAAATGGTTTATGAGAGATGTCACCTGATGACATCAGGTTAAGCATCTCTATATAATCTTCTGAAATTCCATTAAGGAAAAGAGCCCTAATTGCATCCTCTAGGAGGTCATGGTATTTTGACTTCTGGGAGATATAACCAAATATTTGCATATTATCTTCAAGGGTCTCGTCTTCTAACTGTTGGATTTTAAATATGTCATTACGATACTCTTTGGTATTGCAGTAGTCCTAGTAATTCTTAAGAAAGATGGCTTTCATGGCTTCCCAAGAGCTAATACTGGATTCTCCCAATCCCATGAACCATCTTAGTGCAGAGTCTTTGAGGGTGGCAGGAAAGAGTTTTAATTTCTGGGCATCTTGCACATAGTTGTAGCTTCTACACAAGATGTCAAATTCAAATAGGAAGGTGTCTAGATCTTCACTATTTTTACCATAAAAGGTAGGCAATGCTGAGAGAGGAATATTCTTCATGTTGACATTTGGAGTGGTGTCTAAAATGGTAAATCCGAAGGTAGTTTTGGTTTGGTTTCCAGTTTCTTCTTCCTTTCCATGTCTTACATTGTTATGGTCCTCCTGATCACCCATATTGGCTTGGTTTCCAAAAAGAGAGTACCTAGGTGGTCTTATATTTGAATAGAACAAGGTTTCCCTTTGATGAAAAGGTCTTCCCACTGATTGGATGTCTAAAACTCTACTCAAGCCGGCCAAAGTTTCTGTGTCAATTTGAGAGATAATTACATTGGTTGAACTACCAAACAAAAGATTCACATGTTCAGGGTCTATGATATCTTCAAAATTAGGATTTCCTGGTGGTGGTGTAAAAGAAAAGGTTGTATTGTTTGGTTTTGTGGAAGACTCGAGTGTTCTTGTATCCTGACCCAATATAATTGATGCTTCAATTTCTTTTTCTATAGTGCTCCCTGTGTTAGTCTTCTGAGAGACTATTTAGCTCTTTGGGTTTAGCTAGCTCATGTTTTTCGGTATTGGTCTGCGGACTTTATAAGCGGAACGTTCCTTCCCCAAAAGAGATCAGAAGGAACCTTAGTTGAAAGGTCTGATTTAGATTTAATGTATCTTCCTTGTGGGTCTCTAGGCCTATTCATGAAAGAAAGCAAAAACAAAAGAAAAAGCTACTATTTGGTTTCTAGGTCTATTCACGAAAGAAAACAAAAATAAAAATGAAAAACTACCATTGGGTTTGGGGGAGCCTGCAATAGCAGATGAATTGATTCTTACCTCTCGTCTTAAAGTTCTCCCTCCACCAATCTAATGCTAAGGTCTAGGAATGATCTATTTCCTAACTACTTCTTACCTTGAGACAACTCCCCGACAACGGTGCCAAAAATGATGGTTATTGTATATGCACTAAAAACACAGTAAAAACCCTCAACAATTAACTTGTCAACTCGGGGTAAGTAAACTTAGAGTTGTAGCAAAATATATGCCAAAGGTAGAAGGGCTGGTAGGAGTATAGTCTCACTAATGAAGGAAGTTATCTAAGGCCAATCTACTCAAGCAAACCTATATAATGAGCAAACCCTATTAAGCAACTTGAAACTATGTAGCCTAAGTACTTTTGGGCCAAGGATTGATGGATAGTCCTATGAAAACAAGTAAAAACCCTATGTAAAGCAAACTAGTTCATAATAATAAGCAACAAGCAACTATAACAATAAGCAAATGACAAAAGCAAACTATTTTAACTTGCCAACCTACATTCAATGAGCAACTACCCTATGAAAGCAAGTAAATAAACAAGCAAGCAAAGACACCTAACTAACCTACTAAAGAAAATAAAAAAGTAAGCAAAGAAACCTAACTAACCTACTAAATAAAATAAACAAGTAAGCAAAGACAATTAACTACTACATGCAATCAAATTAAAATTTCTTATTGAACAACTATCTAGCCTAATAGGCAAGTGAACTAGATTCATGAAAGGAAATTTATTTAATCGAACGCAAGAAGGACTAACAACTAATATTTAATAAACGATAAGCAAACTATCCTTCTAACCTATCAAAGACTACAACAGTAACAAAACTACCTTTTAAAACTATGAAAGGAAGAAACTATCTCTTCTAATCTATAAAAGAAAGAAACTATCTTTAATCTACGAAAACAAGAAACTATCTTTATTCTATGAAAAACTCAAATATAATGTTGGTGGTTGTGTGAATGTCTTCGGTGTCGGATGATATCTCGATGACACTTGAAAACAAAGGACAATTCAAGCGGTATAAGCTCAACACTAATCTCAATGGCAAAGTGAAAGGTATGGATTAAACAATCCAAGGAGAGTTTAGCCATGACAAAAGCAATGTTAAATACCCTACATATTCATATATGAACCATCAACAACATAAAGAGATCATCATTATACTTCTATACTACATAAGCAAAATTCATACTTAAACTCAATCATTAACTAAGGACTACAATTGCATTTTAACTCTAGGAAAGAAATTATATAAATGAAACTCTGCTATATCTATTCTAATAATTCAAACTGCAATAAGGAAATGATTAAAAATAGAAATTAAACTATGATATTGAAAAGTAAACTAACAATCTACATTAACCAACAACTAATTAGACAAGATCTATATAAAAATGAGATAAGCAAACTATAATTAAAAACTGGAATTAACTCTATCCATCCATCAAATCCTTGTCGAAGAGAACCCAAATAAAAACTCTGTTTTATTCTAATTAAAACTTTGTTTTAAACTTGACTATAAAATCATAAGTCAAAGCATAATCTAACATCTAATTGCGCATGGGGTTAGTCTAGGGACTTACAAGTCCATTCCTAGTCTACAAGATCAATTCATGCTAATACAATCTTTCATTCTATCCTGCAAAAGAGAATCAAAACAATTAAACTACAACAAACTAATTAACACAATAAAAATATGCATGTACAGGAAAATAAAGAGAGCAATTAAATTATGAAATGCATGAACAACACACAAACAGTTACCAAACTGTTGGTGGGCCCCCCAACAAGTCGTGGTCACTCTCTAAAAGCACACCCCAAACTCAGCTGGTCGAATTCACCATAAAATATCAAAAACATAGTTCTGGCATAATCTGGCAATGTAAAAACTCAAAACAGAGTAAAAACGTATTTGTCCCTATCACGCTGATGTATCTGATGCTTAACTTATGTCTGACCACCTCGGTGGTATTTATAATGTTTACAGGCCAAGTTTTCGACCACAGGAGGGTCAAACCACTTCTAAATTCGGAAATTTGCATTAAATGGTGCCCTAACTGATAAAATAGAGTGAGCCAATAATTTCCCTCTTGAACAATTGAAACGGATTTTTCTGAAGCTCAGTAGCTGGAGGGGGAAAGCATGAACAAAACCCACGTTCCCCATTCACCCATCACTGGATGCCAATGCCATAACTGCCAAGTCACCCTTCGTTTCTGTGCAACACGAAGTGCTAGACAAAGTGTCAGATCGGGTACCGGAATGAGTGCTGGAAGGAGTGTCGGATTGAGTGTCAAAAGCATAAACGTGGTGCATTTTCACCCTGTAACACCAAAAAACTTGAATCATATCCTTGGAAGCATAAAAACATGATGAATTATATTCAATACAATCATTAAACATGAATTATACGTACCTAGTGTCGATCATACCATTTTATCATGAAATTCTTCAAAAAGCTCCTTTAAAATATGAAAAACACATATGTACATGCGGCAAAAGTGTATAATAACCATCATAAAATTGATCATATCTCGGGCCCAACAAAGGGCTATAACCCTATGTTTTCCCTAGTCCTTGAATGGAAAGTTTGTAGGATATGAAACCTTTATTTTGGTTTCTTGATAGAGTATTTTCCACGTGTCAGGAAGTGTGTTCAAATCTTGAGGAAGAAGAGTTAAAAATCCTACAGGGAGGTGTCAATGAAAGACCTTAGATCTAGTAATTCCAGAAATGATCCTTAACCCTGTTGAAATCCCTGTTTAAACCCAGAGAAAATGTTATGCATTGATCTGTTGAGGAGATTTGATCTCAATCGTTTATTAGAGATATGATCCTCGGAGGAATCTTATCAAAAGGAGGAGCCTTCGGGAAAACCTACAAATGCGTCTATCGTGAATTTCCGATGGGAAAGTTTTGAGTTAATGAGAACCATTGATATATTGAGAGTATAGGCCGAAAACATCTAGACCATAAATCTATCAAGCACTGGATCGATAATCTTATTGAAAGAATGAAGTTCAGGAAAGTCCATGGGAAAGAGCGGGAAAAAATTTCGATGAGAAAAAACCAATTCCAAAGGTCCGAGAGTGGAAAAATTCGTAGATCTGTCGATGTTGAAGTTTATGAGGTCTGAATAGTTGAATCTAGTAATGATCCATGCCAAAGAAGGAATCTCATCAAAGTAGTAGCATCGGTTAAACATCGAGAAGATATGAGATCTGATTGAATGCTAAGCATTGGATGTGAGGATCTGATGACCGTTGGATATATCAAAGGAATTCTCGTTCAAGACGAAGTATTCGAGAAAACCCATGAGGTTGTGAGGAGTGATTATTTTTCGATGGCGAAGGCCCAAGTGGGCATAGATTATTGATCTGCAGGTAAGACAGCTTGAAGAGATATTAGTTGTAGATTTACTTGTAGACCCCACCAGCCAAGTGTTGGGTGGAGAGCAGGTGAGGCATTAGCCATCATGTGTTTTTAAGGTGTTGAGAAAATTGGGACTGTTGATTTTCCAACCCAATGACTGTTGGAGCTGTCAGGAGTGGAGTTGTCGGAAAAATTGAATCGGGAAATGGATTGTGGGTTCGTTGACGAAGGACAATGAGTCTAAGGACGTGTCACTACAACACCACACACATGCAACTCTACATTATGGTGTAGATGACGAAGAGGAAGTCCACGTGTTCACCATGCGGTACAGAGGTCGAATAGGGGGTGTAAACCCAAGACCAGAAGCTTAATGAAAGAGAAATTTGACATCCCACCAGCCTAAGTAGGGTTTATGGGGTTCGGTGTGTTACATAGTGGTATCAGAGTAGAGTTCAAACTCTAGGATTGAATGGGTCAGCAAGGCTAAATAAATTGTTGTAGAATTTCATTTGATAAAAGTCTATACTTTATCCTTGAATTATTTAACTGTGCTAATGAGTACTAACAATATTTTTGAGCAGGACTGATAAGAAGGGATGGAATCTTGGTTTGGGATTGTCAAAGCAGACTAGTGTTTGACAAGGCCAAGATTCTTATGCAAATAATTTTGAAATGGAATTGTTGACAGTGTTTCACTATTTTTAGCACATAGGACGTACTTAAAAGGGAAATAGAATTGAATGGTGAAAGACAATAAGGAGGACATCTCACACTTCTAAGATGAAGAATCAGATGGAAGAAGGGCCTGAGAAACCCCTCCAGATTTGGTAGCCAAAGTAAGGATTCTGAAAGAAGACAAGGAAGGGATCATGAGAGCTCAGTACGAGCAGGGATAGTTAAATGCAGTACTACCACAGAGTCTATTCAAGATTAAAAATCACTTGCAACAAGGTCCAACCATTAGTAATGTAGGACTACAACAATCAGGGAAGTCGCAGATCCCATCAGATGTTCCAAATCATAGACCATCTCACAGTAATGTGGGAAGGAGTTCTTCCAGGAAAAGACATTGAGATGCTAAGAGAATTAGAGCTAGTGGAGATACTTCCATAGAGTCATCTAGTGTAAAGACCACTACATAGGGATTGTCCAATAGTGACACTAGGTCAAGTATTTCCAAAAAGAAGAAGATACATTCACAAAGTTCTTTGACAGAAGAGTTCAAGAAGGAAAAGTTGCCTACCTTTGATGGAGAAATCAAGAAAGGAGAATAGGTTCATTCTTCGTTGTTGGGACTAAGGAAGTATTTTTAAGTACATAACTACTCATAAAATAAAAAGGCAAAGATATCCATTTTCAATCTGAATGGAGGTGCTTCCATATGGTGGGAGGACCTCAAGGAAGTTAAGGGATTAAAGTAAAGCAAGATGACCTAGAAGAAGTTCAAGAAATATTTCAAGAAGGCATATTTATTAGATAATTATTATGATGGTAATATTAAAGAGTTCCATGAACAAAAGTTGGGGAAACTTACCATGGATTTT
The DNA here is from genome assembly GCA_010110895.2 of Picea sitchensis. Lineage (NCBI taxonomy): Eukaryota > Viridiplantae > Streptophyta > Pinopsida > Pinales > Pinaceae > Picea > Picea sitchensis. The sequence continues at coordinate 73,508 of SNQJ01S0109694.1, forward strand.
TATGCCAAGAGGTTCTTAGAGTTGTTTAGGTATTTTCCTTACCACAAGGATGAGAAAGAAAGGATACATTGCTTCCTTGGTGGATTACCACAGTCCTACTAGGATATGATTGATTTTGATGATCCTAAGACTTTGGAAGACACCAGTAGGGAGACCAACTATTGTTATGACCAATCCAAGCATAAGAAGGAGCCTCTTAAGGACTGGAAGAGAAAGGATAAGCCCATATTTTATAGGAATATATTTAAATCATCCCAATATAAGAATTCAAAGAGAGGTGCTCAGTCCAGTGATCCGAGCAGAAGTATGCACCAGCAGAACTTTCCATCTCAGAGTGGGAATAAGCCAACAGAGTAGGTAAGAGAGAAATTCGAGCAAAAGAAAGGACCTCCACATTGTTGGGGTTGTGGAGAGGTACATTTGTTGAGAGATTTTCCTCATAGATAGCATGGTAGAAAAATAGCTTACCATGTTGAGGAGGAAAATATGGTTAATGATGTGGCTAGGAGTGTGCCAAGAATTTATGCAGTTGTTGAGAATAGACGAGTAGACCATGTAACACCTCTTTTCACCTAATTTTTTTTCCATTATTAATAATTTACTCGATCAATTATACTTAGCATATATATTTTATAAATTGGTTAAATTTGTATAGCATATGATTATCTAATTGTCATGGTGTTGACATGACAAGGTACCTATTCAAAGACGCTTGCAATAGTTCTCTCTACAGGTAAAGTTTTACTATCTTATTCCCTTTGGAGTAAATAAATTAAAATTTGGAATTTTTCTCCATTTACATGTTATCACTGTACTATAGTTCTTTCTCCAAAGTCCACATTTAAATAAACATTGTGACTTTATGTGCTATGGAGAAGATATACTTTTTTACTTGATATTTGAACTCTACTACCTTATTATAACTCTTAAGAGAAATAATCATTTATCGTGATTTAATCCCTACACATTGTTTATGGTGTCCAATACTTTCTATGGCTAATATCAACATTGGACATAGTT
>SNQJ01S0109695.1:7088-34987 GCA_010110895.2 Picea sitchensis
GTGCCTTGATTATTTGTAGGGGATATATATATTACAATATATTACAATATTACAATATTACAATGTAATAGTAATGCCATATTACAATGTAATATGGCATTACCATATTACATTGTAATATGGCATACAATATGGTATACCATGTTTCATGTAAAAAAAAAAATTAAAAAACTAAATTCATCGTCGCAATATCAACGCAAGTTCATCGGACATATTTTACTCTTTTACCACAACCGTTTCTATAGCGACGCAACTTCGTTGCAATTTGCCATGAATATTCATCGCATATACAACATGTGCGTCATAAATTTGGTTTTGAGATATTGGACTCGTCGATATTACCATGAATTTTCATCCCAAGTTGCGACGAACTTTCATGGCACGTTCAGTAGTTGCGTCATAAGTTATTGGCTTGGCATAACTTTTTGTCCCAATTGCGATGAAGTTTCATCATAATTGCCACATTTCTTCATTGTTATTGCGACGATAGTTCATCGTAATTGCGACGATGCACAAGGTTAACCCATATTGAAGGTGGTGACACATGGAGAGATAATTGTGTCAATGTTTCCACGCACACTTGGATCATGGATATAGCAACGAAATTATTCCGACGAAAAAAAATTTCGGCTTTCGTGGAAATTGCGACGGATAAGTGTGGCAATATCAATGAAAAACCATCGCAAATTTTCTCATATGTACTAGTGAAGGGCTCTACCTAAACCGTTGGACGCCAAGCTTTGTTCCAGCGGTGGAAGTACCCAAGGATGTCTCGATCTAGGTAAGACTCCCAAACCTCCCAATCCATTGCTGGAATTCCACTTTGCTCCAGGAAATTAGAAATGGGCTTGGTCATTATATCGACAGAGTGGACCCCAAGGACCAATACTCCTGTGCACGTATTTGTGTGGAAGTGGATATAGAGGTAGGTCTCCCAGAGTCAATCAATTTAAAGTTTGGATACTAGTAGCATTACCAGAAGCTCGATTATGAACAACTTTTGTTCAAATGTATGGGTTGTCATGAGTACAGCCATTTTCAGCAAAACTCCCCTAAAGACCCAAACAAGGAAAAAGAAAACAAAGAAGGATGGCAACAGCCTAGAAGAGGAAGAACCTCATCCAAGGAAAAAGTCCCAAGGAACGAAAAGAAAAACCCTTCTCAATCCAAGGAGCAAGGAAATCAACTAGAGACAACAAATTCAAATAGGTTTAGGGGGCTAGATCCAGAAATAGAGAAATCAGCAGGGGAAGCCCCTCAGGATTTACCTATAACAGAAGAGGAGTAAGGGAATTCAACTCCAGAAGCCAGAGAGGAGTCGATGCTAGAAAGGGTGGAATATCAAGGACAAATCGTGGGGGGAAAGAAACTAGAGCCAGAAGTGGAGGAAGGAGAGGTCTCTTTAGACAGTGATAGCGAGGGAGAAAGTGACACCATTATCACCCCAATAAAAACAGGTTGAGGCAGAAAATCCAAGAAAGAAGAAAGATAAAAGGAGATATACAAAGATGTCTTGAGTGGATCGCAGCCAACAATCAGACAACTAATCAATGTCAAGAAAAAAAGGAAGCACTCCAGGGCCCCTCAAGGAGCCCATATCTCCCCCCCAGGTAAATCATGAGACTAACCTCCTGGAATTGCAAGGGTTTCAGTAGTAGAATAAAGGAAGAGGCACTTAAAGATATCATTAGAACGTCAAACTCTGAGATCCTCCTTATCCAGGAAACCAAGATGTAATAACAAGACTTCCTCAACACAACAAACACAGTTTGGAAAACAAGCAAAGGAATAGCCGAAAGCACAAGAGGAGCCTCAGGAGCTATAGGCACTCTCTGTAACCATACGAAGTATGACCTCATTAAATATGAAACCTGCAAGCATTGGATATACACCAACCTCCTTCATAAAGAAACGGGCTGACAGGTAAGTCTCTTCAATCTTTATGTGCTTGTCCTCTTGGAGGAAAAAATATTTTGTTGGGATACCCTAAAAGATTACCTACTACTAAATGAGATGGAAAATATCATTATTGGGGGGGACCTCAATGTGACCCTGGCAACGACCAAGAAAAAAGGTGGCTCAATTATGCGAGACCCAACAAGGGAATGGGTAGAAGATATCATGTTATATTGGGAGCTAGAAGATGTCAAACTTACTAAAGGGAAATACACATGGTCTAATAAGAGGGTAGGACCAGGGCACATTGATGCTAGACTAGACATGTTCTTAGTTCATAACACCTTTATGATTTTGGGCCTCACCCTATTCTCCTCCATCCTTCCTCATAGTGTGTCAGACCACAAACCAATATTGTTGTATATTTCACATGACAAGAACCTCAAGCCAATCCCTTTTAGATTTAGCCCAGCCTGGCTCCAAGATGAAAGCTTCCATGATCTGGTTACCAAAACCTGGAATGATACAGTAAGAGGCCCTATCTTCTTTGTTTGGGAATAAAAACTTAGAAGATTAAAGGTAGCGCTAAAGTCCTAGGAAAAAAATCTCCCTAACCCTTCTTTAGCTCGCCAAAAAACCCAAAAATAGTTTGAAAAACACTAGTTGGATATGGAAAATCAAGAAATCACCCAAGAAACCATGCAGCAAGAGGATCAACTCCAAAGGAATTGGCATCAAGCCTATAGAGAGGAGGAAAAGTATTGGAAACAAAAATCCAGAAGCCTTTGGTTGGAAGCAGGGGATGAAAATACTAGCTTCTTCCACAAACAAGCCGAAGTTCGAAAGAAGTTCAAGAATGTCATATAAATTCAGGTCCAAAATCAGACGATAACAGATTTTGAAGGCATAAAAGAAGCTGCGACAGAAGCCTTTGAAACTCTTTACACAGAAAATCAAAGATCTGCTATAGATCCCAAATATTACCCCCTCTCTTTATTTCTGGCCCTCACTCATGACGATGTCAACATCAAGCTAACCAGGGTAGTCAATCAACAAGAAATAAAAGAGGCACTTGATCAAATGAACCCAGACAAAGCCCCAGGTCCAGATGGGTTCACAACCAGATTTTACCAAAAAAATTGGGATATAATAAAATCAAACCTCACAAAGCTAATAAGGAAGTCTCAGACTTGCACCAAGATAGGAGGAGGCACAAACACATATTTTCTTACTCTCATTCCCAAAGAAAAAGGAGTAGTTAACTATGAAAGGTTTTTCCCAATTTCTCTCTACAACACAAGTTACAAAATCCTCACCAAAATAATAGCTAACAGAATTAAAAATATCCTTCCCGCTATTATCCTGGAAAATCAAGGAGGTTTTGTAAAGGGATGATATATAGTGGATAACATCATCCTTGTCCAAGAGGCCCTGCACTCAAGCGTCTGCAGAAAATACAAAGGAATGATAATCAAACTCGACTTGGCAAATGCGTTTGATCGAGTCAGGCATAATTGTATGTTCAAGGTCATGGAAAATTTTGGTTTCGCCCCCTCCTTCATAAATTGGATTAAAGCTTGTATTGGCTTCCCTTGGATAGCCCCTCTAGTGAATGTTCAAGCCACTAAGTTCTTTCAAGCCTCCAGAGGTCCTCAGCAAGGCTGCCCCCTCTCCCCACTTCTCTATGCCATCCAAGACTCGGTTCTTAGCTACCAACTGGACCACGACCAATCGCATAACAACCTTCTCGACCTGAGAATTTCCCCTAGGGTAAAAGACATCAACCATGCCCAATTTTTAGATGACATATTACTAATGGGAGGAGCAAGTATGCCTACATCAAGGAAATTCAAAAAGGAGTTAGATGCCTACACATAAGTCTCAGGAAGTGTGATAAGCCTGACTAAAAGTAAGATATTAGGGTGGAACATAACTCCAAGGGAGATGCTAGATATCTCAAGAATCCTTGAAATGGAAGGATGCACCACCTAGGATGTGTTTAAATACATGGGCATCCCTATTTTGAAATCTAATCCAAAGGCTTTGCATTGGGACCAACTGATAGGAAAACTTAAAAATAGAATAAACTCCCGGGGAGAAAACTGGTTAAACCTTGCAAGCAAAGTGGTCCTCATCAAAGCAGTGTTAGCAAGAATCTCGATCTACCAAAGCTCCTTACTTTTGGCCCCGATGTCCACTTTCCAGAAAATTGAAGCATTGTTCAGAAAATTCCTCTGGGAGGGAGGGAAGCAGACAGGGAGGAAATTGCACCTTATCAGCTGGGAAAAAATAAGCAAGCCCTACCATGAAGGAGGACTCTAATTTAAAAACCCCCAAACTCAAAATTTAGCCTTGGGAGCAAAGATCTTATGGCACATAATCACCGGAAATTTCTCCAGTAGTAAAAGAGCATTATGGAAGAAGAACTTTTGAGGCCCAAGGAAAAAGTGCCTTGAGAGTCCAACAAAGGTGGAAAAAGGATCCCCAATTTTCTCTCTATGCCAGAAGGCTCTTAAACACTTTAAACCTCACCTCACTTGGACACCAGGCAATGGTAAAGAAATCAAGGTTTGGGAAGACTCAATCATGGGAGACCCACCACTAGACTCAAAGCAGGGTCTAGATCACCTTAAAGAGTGGATGAAACTCCAGAATTTACACAATATGTGGGATATCTCACGTTGGGAAAATGATGAGAGCCACTCCTAGCTAAGGTGGTAAATTTCCAACTTACCCCTAGAGTTAGAAGAGGAATGGAACATGTTGAAGTACTGGCTGCAAGGGAAAACCCCCTTAAAAAAAAGGAAAAAAGACAAGAGAGGGTGGGGACCATTTTCTAGACTTTACACTACAGCAACAGGATATCAACATATAGAAACAGTCCCCCATGTCCCCCCAGACCCAACAATTTGGAAAGCCATCTGGTCCTCCAAGTCAATTCTGAAGATAGATATGTATGTCTGGACCATGGCACACAGAGGTATTCTCACTGGTGAAAATCTAAGAAGAAGAGGATGGGAAGGCCCCTCCAGATGCCCACTCTGTTGTCAAGAAGAGGGAACTACAAACCACCTACTTTTAAGTTGCACTTACTCCAAAGAAGTCTGGAAGTTAACCCTTGGACTGCACCGAGACACTCTTGTTTTACCTCAAGAAGTTATTGACCTGCTCTGGAATTGAAACTCCCTTTACCCTTTTCAAACATCAAAAAAGGGTCAACTCTCCATGCTTTGGAGAACTCTCCCAAAATTTATTCTTAGGAAGATTTGGCTCGAACGAAATAACTGGTTATTCAGGGAAGCCAAAAGTAGCCCTGCCCAGGTAGTCACAAAGATAAAGGCCCATTTTGGCGGGAGTGCCCCCTACTTATGTAAAGAAGCAAACTCAAAGATGTTAGAATTGGAATAGAAACTCTGGATTGAACATCTTAAGCTCCAAGATCAACAACAGCAAACTCATAACAACTCACACCACCAAGAATGGGAAATCAGGATGGAGGAGTAAGAGTTTGAAGAATGGAAAAGAAAGGGAAATAAGTATATTATATTCTTTGATGGAGCTTCCAAAGGGAACTCAGGAGTGGTAGGAGGAGGAGGAATCCTGGTAGGCCCCAATGGACTCCCAGAAATCAGGTTTGCCTAGGGACTCGTCATAGAAACCAATAACATAGCCGAAGTATTGGCCCTCTTGCAAGGGCTAAATCAAGTTATTTTTCACAACGCCCAAGATCTGGTGATAATAGGGTATTCATGGATAATAATCCAAGCCTTAATTCTCCACAACAAAGCCCAAAATGCAAAACTCCAACACATTTTGGAGAAAATCCATCTCCTCCTAGGAAATCTTCGAACTTATCAGCTTCACCATGTCCTTCGTGGAATAAATGCAATAGCAGACGAAGAGGCCAACATGGGAGCCCTCTCAGTAATTGGAACTTTAGAAATCAACGGAACCTTGACCAGTTGGGACCTCCCATGAAAGATTGGAATAAGACAGAGATACAAGCTAGCAAGTGGGCAAGTCAATTCCTTGAAGGTACAGGGTCAAATCAACCACAGTCAGCAGTCAGGAAGGCATTAGATCTGATGGAGTCGGCCATCATTTGGTCGTTGAAACCAAGCAAGAGCCCATGCTCTCTAGATCGCGTGTATCACATGGGAGCAACGAATCTGTGGATTTCTTAGTTAAAAGGAGATGCAGGGAAGGAAGGCATGCAATCTATAAGCAGTCGAAGACTAGGAAGGAAAGCAAGCAGCAGCATAGTGATCAGAGGAGATAGAACCCCATGTAGGATCAACAACCCAAAAGAAACAAGGGAAGCGATGGCGTCGAGATCAGGCAGTAAGCCAACAATGGAAGAGCAGCTGGCAGAACTGGAGGTGAGCATGCAGCATCTCAGGCATCAATTGAACAATCTGGATGACTTCTTCCATAACTTATATATCGACGCAAGGAGATGGTTGGAGATGTTGGAAAATGACATCACTTCTACCAAATTCGGTCTTTCTGAGGAGCTGGGGAAACTCTGCAAGGAACTCAAAGACCCAAAACAAGAATTCGATGAAAGGGTCAACAGCTTGGAACAAAAAATGGAGCAACTGAATAAAGAATAGAAGCAAGAGAGGGATCACCCCAAGAAGGGAGGCTCCAAGTAACCTGGCAAGTGACACCTAGGCCAAGAATTGCCCTCTGCAAATAACTCTGGGAGGAAGGCATTTTGTATAGAAGCCTCCGCAAGTAACGAATATGTTAAGAACTACTTGTGTGACGTTTGTAACTGTTTATCCAAGCTTGGCCTAGCTCATATGTAACAAAACCAGTGCTTTACCACTGCTTTTCTATAATAAAATCCCATTATCTGTTCCTGTCAAAAAACCATACAACTAACATATTCTCAAAAACACTAAGAGTTTTCTATTCCTTTTGTTAGCATGGAAATCATCTCATTGATGGTAGATTTAAACTATAAATATATAATTCTAATCATTGTAAATCATCATGAAATTGTACATTGTTAAACAAAGTTTTGCAATGATATATTTCAGGTTATAAAGCTCTATCGTAGTTTCATTATAGCTAGAGACACAACAAGTTATGTCATTTCTTCAATACTTGTTATTTATTCGATCCTTGCTATGTTATAAAGCTCTATCCTTTCATGGACCATGAAAAGCGAGCATATTAACAAGATAATATCAACAACATTCTCTCGATGCATTGATGTTATGTGACTAATTTCAGTGTTGTGTATTACAGGATCTAGAGGAGGCCATGGACAAAGGACGTGGATGATGTAGACCTACTAAATCAACAAGAGGAAAGTGGGTGGCCATAGAATCAGATACAAAATCTACAGATACAATAAAGGTAAGAATAAAAAGCAACCTCAACCAAAGAAGGATGGTGTTTATGAATTCACAAATGCTACAACATAGACATGATAAAGTTATATAAACTATGTTGTTGGTTTTTTCAAATCCAAAACATGATATCAATATGTCAAATATATGAGTAAAGTGAGGTTTTATGTTGGATAGCATATTGGTTGAAATGATATAAGTGGTGTACTAAACATCATTGACTATATTGTGTATAATTATAGGGCCCAAACGAGGCCATGGAAACAGATCGTGTCATATCAAATAAGAACACAACGGATGTCATAGGACATCAGGTAATCAAATTTTGACTTAACTTAGGAAGCATTTTTTTATACGTCCATTCTTTTTCACAGTATTATTGAAATTTGTAGTGTATTATCCAATCTTGAAATAAATTAATGCGTGCTTTTTATTATTTCATATGGATAATGGAGCAAGTGCACAGCCTAAACGTTTAACTAGCAAAAGAAAAAAAAAATGTACGTGGGTGTGGAACTAAAAATGTTAAATCACAAATAACACAGTGGGTGGAAGAGGATATGACAATGGATCCTCTAGAAACAAAAAATAATTGCACTAAAGAAGAGGTTGGTGAAGACTATAGTACATGGGATGAATACTTTGAGAAAATTGTTGTTTGTGGATGTTCTATATGTTTTGGAAAGAAACAATTCAAACAAACGATTGTACAAAGACATTACATAGATGATGAGCTTCCAGTGAGTAGTATTCCTCCTAAAATTGATTAAAATCCAATAGGAATTTTGGTAAGGAATTTTCCAATTTGATATAAATAACAAGTATACTTCTTTTAAACATTGTTTTACATTATTTAAATAATTAATTTTTTTCTTAATGGATTCTTGTAGGATAAATTTCTTGGTTTAATTTTTCCTGGATCACCTAATTCCATCCTAGAGGGCGATGTTGATTTATCATGTGATACATCTGACAACAATATGTGCCAATATACTAGCTCGAAAGATGAGGAATTGATGAAAACAAGTAACAGAACAAGAACTGGTTTAAAGATGCATAATTTTCTTAAAGACAAGGGGACGGTGGACTACATACCCTATGAGAGTGAATGTGATGGAGATGATGACTTTCCCCTGGGTTTGAGATCAATTTACAAAGAGACATTTGACTTTCAACTATACTGTGCTTGGCCTAGTGATCAACAACTACCTAGAGTGTACAAGGTGTTTCAATTTTGTGGTTACAACTACATGATACGACCCTCCAATATTCATGGAGCGAATCTAGGCCTCTTTATTTTCAAAAATGTACATTTGGGATATAAACATAGAAACAATTCACAAAAAACCACTAGGAGATTAATTCCATATTATGGTCCATCATATTACAGTGATGAATGGAGAAGGCTAACAGAATATAAGCCTAGCATGTCATCATATGATCTAAATTTGAATATGTATACACATCGTCTCCAATTGGAAAGTGGAAAATAAATTAATAGAGGTCATATTATGTATATATATGTATATGCATACACATAAAAAAATATTGCAGGATTTATAAATAGTAGTATTAGGGAAGAGACCCTACTGTAAGACCGAATTGTCAATTTGTTGAGGTTATAAATGATTATGACGGAGATATGGAAAGAGAGGTTGATATATTGATAATGGTTGAGGCTATTATGGACCTTACCATTGGGATGAGTTAGTGATTTATTACCCCTTCTTAAAACACACTCCCGCGTGAAAGAAAAGGGAAGAACAAGGTCTCCCTAAGGATGTTCTTAAGGGAAGAAAACCAAAGAATAATAAATGAGCGTGGATTTATGTTTTATATATTGTGTTGTCAAAATTGTGTTTTATTCAAATCATTGTATAAACAAAGCAATCTATAAAATAATGTTCCATTATTAAATTGATATGTGTGTGTGTGTGTGTGTGTGTGTGTGTGTGTGTGTGTTCATACCTTTTATATTTTAATTTTTTTAGCCATATTTGATTATATTTCTTTGAAATTGATACATTTATGATTTATTTAATTGTTTCCAAACATTAAATAATGTTTGCATTTTTTTGATAGGTAGAATATGATCATGAAATAATGCCTACTAATACCCAAGATCCAATTGGGATATTAATATTTGTACGGGATGATCCAAACCATCCTTTAAACCATACCAAGGAGAAAAGACCATATTTAAAGAGAATTCTACCACCTGAGAAATTTAAACAATCGATGAGATTAGCATACGTTGATGACATGCCCCCTAGCCTTATTGATGATGATCATGATAGTAAAAATGTAGTGCATGAAGAAGGATTGCATGAAATGCTTACAGGTTTCTTTGGGGATGGAAACAATGATGACAATAACGATGAAAGCAGGGGTAAATACCACTAATGTAATGTTGATGATAACAACCTGAAAGAATCCATCAAGTGAGTAGAAAAGACACATGTGCTCAAATCGGGTGCAAGTAGAACCTCAAAACTAGAATGCACATTAAGATTATTAGAAATCAAGTCACTATTTGGTTGTTCAAACAAAGGATTCACCACCCTACTAAAGTGAGTTGAGATCTATTTCTTACAATGCATTGTTAATTGGTGTATGCAATTCATTTATGAATGGTCCTAATATAGACTGACATATCAAACACCTTCATCATAAGTCAAACATTCAATTGATATAATCTTTGGCAATCTTACAGGGCACTAAAAACCAAAATATTTCCTAAAGAGAATGTGTTTCTATCAACTTGCAGAGAGGTGGATCAATTGTTGGTTGGGTTGGGGATTGAATATAAGAAAATTCATTCATGTAAAAATTATTTCATTTTTACATAGATGAATATCAAGACAAGGTAGAATTCCCTGTATGAAAAGAGAAGGGATATCGTACAGATGTACAAGGTCCTACAGTTCCAAAGAAGGTTTTACATCACATGCCAATTATACCTAGACTTCAAGGAATGATTCATTGCAATTCACTTGCACAATTGATGGATTGACATGAAAATAATAGGAGTGAATATGGATTCATGTGAATTATGGATGACTCCAAAGCATTGAAACACATAGAGAAAAAATGGCCAAGAAAATTCAAAGATGAACCCCGTAGTATCAGGTTTAGTCTTGCAATTGATGGAGTGTGCCCATTCTCTTTCATGAGATAAAATTATAGTGTTTGGATAGTCGGATTGATAACATACAATATTCCCCCATGGATGAGTGTTAGAAAGGATCACCTTATGCTGACTCTCATTGTTCCAAGAAAACATCAAGTTAAAAACATGGATGTTTATCTTGCACCTTTTATTGATGAGATGCAACTGCTATGGAAAGGCATAAGAATGTATGACCTATCACATCTTCCATAAAATAGGTCCTTCTTGTTGTATGGTATGCTATGTTGGACTATTCATGATTTCCCAGGACTTGGTTTTTGTTCCGGTAAGATAATATTTTTTTACGTATTTACACTAATAATTTATTTTCATCCCAACTTTCATACTTAGTTTTATACTATTATTTTGATTTTATTAACCTTACTTATTGAATTGTAGGACTTCAAACAAAGGGGATATTTGTGTGCCTAAGATGTGCAAAAGAATTTCAAGGGTGGTATTCTAAATATCTACATAATTTTATTTATGCAAACAATAGGGTTTTTCTACCACCAGATCATAAGTTTAGAAACCGCCATAAGAATCAATTTAATGGAAAATTTGAAAATAGAGGCCCTTCCATGATTATGGGTCCAACTGATTGTCTTAATAAGTATGAAGATGCTGAATTGAAATCTTGGAAGGATTTTTTTGATGGGATTTATTCTATTGAAGAACCAGAACAAGTTGTAATTAAGATGCTAGAAGGGATGAAAAGGAAATCCATATTTTATGATCTCCCTTACTGGAAGGATGTATTAATATCTCACCTATTACATCATATGCACATCTTCAAAAATGTCTCAAATTCAATATTTCGACATATATCAGGCAAAGATAAGGACACCTTGTCTTCGAGGAGAGATATTTCTCTTTCGCGTACCAAATTTGATAGAAAACATTTGTGGCCAAACAGGGAAATTGAAACATATGCAGAAGCTCCATGTATTTTGAAAAATAAAGAGCTAAACCAACTAAAAAATTCCATACGTTCAATAAGGACACCTATTGACTATGGGTCATCATTGGTTAAAGCTTTTACAGTTGATGGACATATCACATGATTTAAAACACATGATTTTCATAATTTTATGAAGGTATTATATATCATCATTTAACTTTTATTGGAAAAATTGATTAGGTACTAAATATATTATGATATTCTATTGTGTGACAAAAATAACTAATGACATATCATAAATGTGTTTGAAATCATATCATTCCATTGGCAATTAGGGGGGATTCATGTTTTACTATTGACTTGAGGAATGCCATAAGTCAATTGTCAACATTTGCAAGGTATGTGGTATGGAATGTTCATGTGTGAGAGACATAGAGATATTGTATTTCATTTTAATTTTTGCCTAAAGGTTCATACTAATTTACTATTCTTATATTAGGTGGGTGACATCCAAGGAGATCCACGAATGTGAAGTGCCAAAATGGAAGAAGGGAATTGCAGAAATTGTATGTGTATTTGAGAAGGATCTCCCTACAAGTTTCATGGGCCTACAAGTCCATTTACTTATACACCTAGTTGATGAAATTGAATTGGAGGGTGTTGTATCAACAAGGTGGATGTTTTTCTTTAAGACGTATATGAAAACTCTAAAACAATATGTGCGACAAAAGGCACATCTAGAGGGTTGCATGGCTTAAGGGTATGTATTGAATGAAGCATTTTTCTTCCTATGTGAATTCCTTGGTAAGGATTTCAAATATGGGCCACACTTATGGGATGAAGAACGAGCATCAAATATTATTGATGGAGAAAAACACAATTTAATGGTGTTCAAGTAGAAATTAGTAAGTAAATTCATTATTATTGTGGTTTTTTTTATTGCAATCATTAATGTACTCTGTAATTTATTTGTCAAATTAACAAAACGACCTTTGGAGTTTAAAATAAACATGTTGACATGTAATAGGTGTAGACAAAAGTGCTATACTCGATAAGTTCATTATGTACCAGATGGAATTTATGAACAAATGTATTGATTTGTATGATAAAAAGGGAGAAGAAGTGTTAGAAGCAAGGAGACAATTTAAGAGATCGAACCCAAGGAATACCCCATTTCCTACTAATCTGCAAGGGAAATGGGGAAAATATTTCACACTAGAATGGGTTACTAAACAAATTCAAAATAAAATAGAATATGCAAGTATAGATTCAAACATAACAGGAAATGAAATCAATGTGTCTAGAGGATGTGAAAGAAAGGTACAGTTGGAATTTTACAAAATGTTGTTTCCTTATAGTTTTGAGACTATTAACTATTTTAATATTCATCATTATATTTGTTTTAACCGAAATAAATGGTTTTTCATAGGCAAGGAAATATCCAGCAATGTGGGCATATGGTCGACATTATTGTGTAGAACGTGTAGATGTAAAGAGATGATCCTTCAATTGTGGCACCATGGTTGACTTCAAGAAATCCAGTCGATCAAGCTCAAAAGATAAGAATATTATTGAAGGAAAACTACAATATGTTGGGAAAATACAAGAAATTATTGAGTTGGATTACTGCTCTTTTAAATGTTGTATTTTTAAGTGTATATGGTATGAAGCATTTGAGAGGACACAAAGACATTATACCCATAGTGGATTTTTTTCTATAGATTTCTCAAGGTTCTTACCAAAGGATAAGGAGCCTTATGTTCTACCAATTCATTGTGAGCAGGTATTTCTTTAACTCAAACAAGAAGCGATGGTGATCGTTCTACCAATTCATCATGAGCATGCATTTCTTTAACTCAAATAAGAAAGTTTATGGTGATCAATAATCTATTATCACATTTTTATTTGTGAATATATATATATATATATATATATATATATATATATATATATATATATATATATATATAACATGTGCAATTATTTTTCTATGAATATATTTTGAACCTAAAATGGATGTTTTCCATACATTATGATCCAAGATTAATGAATGTATTTGATGATGCATTAGTGGATAATCAGCAAAATAATGATGGCCAACAAAATGAGAGAGAGGGATTAGAGAACATCGAAGAAATTGACATCCATGATGATGTTGAAGATGGTTATGTTTAGGCACAAGAAGACAATGATCCAAAGTTAGATGATGTTATGGAAGACAATAATATGGATGGTATAGAAAATGATGATCCAAATACATCTGGTAACAATATGGATGGTCAACGATCAAATTTCAATCATGATGAAGATGATGCAGGTCAAGATGAGTATGATGATAATATTAACTACTTGAAATATCATATGAACATTGACAATGATACAGTAGATGACATTATTGTAGACAATGATGTTAATGACCAAGAATTCTAAAATTCTAAAATTATTTGTAATCCATGTTTAAAAAATGATGATTCTTATGGTCTAAACTTTGAAATGGTTTAGTATTATTTGTGTCAATACAAATTATCTATTGAAATATCCTTAAAGTGTTGGCCATTTTTACATACAAATGTGTAAAATAAGTTTCTTTTGTCATTTCTTTTATTTTCTGAAATTTAGACAAAAATTAGGCATTAAAGATAAAATTTTAACATAAATTACAGGAAGTTGTAACTTCGGGTAATATCTTTGTAGTTTATATACTTGCATTATATCTAGGTGAATTCTAAGACATGTGGTATGATCCTTGATTTCCATGGATGGAAAAATACCTATTTGCTTCCAGAAAGAGGCTCCACACATGTGAAGTCAACGTTGGTCAAACTCAACCACTTATGTAGGAAAATTTAATAAATTAAAGTTCAATTTTAGTTTCCTAATATTTCATATAAAAACTTGAATATTCAATCTCAATTATTTCACTGAATCTTAAAACCCTCCCATAGCGTCAATGCATTCGGCTAGTCTAACCATGTAAAATTTCAATGCATAAAGTCACATTTTGAAGAAATTTCAACGTTGGCCCCATTCAATACTCATTGTGTTGGGTCATTTGGTTGAATTACATATGGGCATGTTGGAAGACATTCCATGAAATTTCAAGAGAGTTCCGACCAAGATTCTGTAGATGGGAATGATGAATGATGAAAATTAGACTGCATAATCAAGGTTCGTGCAAACATGGATAATGTTGAATATTATGCGGGGAAGTTAGAAATCCTTGATTCTTGAAACCCTTGCATACCATAAAGGCATGTGTCTTGTCTAACCATGCCAAATTTTTACACATACAGGAACAATTTGAAGAAATTTTAATGTTGGCACCATTCACTGCTCACCATGCGGCGTCGGTGAATGACATTGGTGATGGGCGTGTTGGAAGACATTCCATGACATTTCAAGAGAGTTTCAACATAGAATTATATACATGGGAATGAGGAATGATGATGATGAGAATGTGTGATGAACATTGATGCAAACATGGATAATCTCAAAGATTATGCAAGGACATCAGGCATCCTTGAGTCTTGAAACCCTCGCATACCGTCAAGGCATGTGTCTACTCTAACCATGTCAAATTTTGATGCATACATGAAAATTTTGAGTAAATTTCAACATACACCCCATTCATTGGTCATCGTGCGATGTCTATGGATGACATTGGTGATGGGCATGTTGGACGTCGAAGACGTTCCATGACATTTCGAGAGAGTTTCAACAAAGATTCTGTAGATGAGAATTATGACAAATGATGACAATGAGACTACATGATAAACATTGATGCAAACATTGACAATCTCAAAGATTATGCAAGAATTCTAGGTAATATTTTTCAATATTGAGACCCTCGCATACCGTCAAGGCATGTGTCTAGTCTAACCATGTCAAATTTCAACGCATGTAGGAACAATTTGAAGAAATTTCAACATTGGCCCCATTCACTGTTCACCATGAAACATTGGTGAATGAGATTGGAGATCGGTGTGTTGGAAGACGTTTGACCATGAAACTTCAAGAGAGTTTCGACAAACATTCAGTAGATGTGAATGATGAATGATGACAATGAGACTGCATGATGAACGTTGATGCAAACATGGATGATTTCAAATATTAGGTGGGGACATCAAGCATCCTTGAGTCTTGAAACCTTTGCATACCGTCAAGGCATTTTTCTAGTCTAACCATGCCAGATTTTAATGCATACAGGAACAATTTGAAGAAATTTCAATGTTGGCCCCATTCATCGCTCATCGTGCAACATCAGTGGATGACATTGGTGATGGGTTCATTGGAAGATGTTCCATGAAACTTTAAGAGAGTTTCTACAAATCCCTAAATCCCTCAACCCCTAATCCATTGACCCTTAAATCCTTAATCCCTAATCCATAAACCCTTAATCCCTGAACCTTAGTTATTCACTAATCCCTTAACACAAAATCCCTAAATCCCCTAACCCCTAAGCCATCGACCTTTAAACACTTAAACCCTAATCCATAATCCATTAATCCATAAATCCCTATTCCCTAAGCACTTAAACATTAATCCCCTAGCCCATAATTCCTAAGACATTAACCATTAAACTACCTAACCCATAAGCACCAGATCCCTTAGCTATTTACCCTTAATCCATTAACCCTTAATCCATGTACCCCAAATCCCTAAATCCATAATAATCAAAGCCCATATCCACTTATCCCCCAACACCTCAACCAATTAACTATTTAGGCACATCCGATGCAAAATCCGACTCCAACTCAGGCACAAAATTAGGCACTAAATCTGGTGCTATTAGTGCCTAAATGTTTTGTTCGATGAAAAAAACACCATAAATAGTTCCATATCGATAAATAACACTGATTTTTTCAAAAAATCGGAGAAAAATACACTAAAAAACTCTTTGGAAGAAAAAAAGGGAGAAAATCATAGGGATTTGTTGTAGTGCATGCATTCCCATGTTTTATTGGGAAGAAAATTTACCTCAAATCTGAAATCTAATATGATGTCACCCATGTTAAAGTCTCCAATATTTGATTTTAATTTGAACTCCCTAGTCTTCCTATGGACACGATTTATTGTCTTTTGTTCTAGTTGTATCTCTTATTCGAGATTGCATTTTTCTATCAAAGATTGTAATACTTGTATAGATGTTTGATCATTCAATAACTTCAAGCAAGACACCATAAAGTTTCTTAGATTATTTACCCTTTTTGATGGTGGTATGATCATATGGATGAGGCATATCATATACTGGATGTGTATTTGAAGTAGAAACAATATTCTCCTGCAAAATTTCTTGTCTAGTCTGCTTGAATGTCTCTTTTTCCTTGTGCACATCAAAATGATGTTGAGGTGTTGTATTTTTTATAACCCACTAGTGTTGGTTCTGATTCTAATTTGTTGCATCTTCTCTTGTCTTGGTTCCACCTTGAGTAAATATATTATTTTTTTCCCTTCATCTTCTCTAGTTTCTGTGGCAATCCATTGAACATTCTAATTATTATGATTCATTTTTTCCTATATTTTTGTCATAAGTATCGAGCAGTATTATGTAGTATGATTTGATGCGCGACAATACATGCAAGTTTCTAGTGGCTATGGATAATCCCTTTCATAATTTCCATGTTACTGACAATTGTGGCAAGCTACAAGTCCTATGCCTCTTCCAAATCCTCCTCTTCTACGTCCTCCTCTTTTGAATCCTCCTCTAATGCCTTGAGTGTCTGTGTGTGGTGTATTATATTGTGGTGGCACTACGGAATGATGTGTAGGTGGACCTGTCATTAGTTCATATTGCATCCTATAAGCATATGAGTTCCTTTCCTTAATGATTTCCATGGTTCAAAAATCCTTATCCTCATGTCCTATAGACTTGCAGAAATTGCAGAATGTAATTTTAGGCACTGTTTGGTATTTTTTCATTAGTGGACAATGATATGGATCATGTCTAGGTGTTTTACAAAGTTCACACCATAATCCTCATGTAGGTAAGGGATTCGATAGTCATGCTCCCAAATACTACGCAAATGTTTGGCACTCATTTTTGTGGTGTCCTTCTGTTTTTCATAAGTTATACCAGACAACTTCTCTATTTTCCTTGCCTTTGTTATGATTCAACTGAAATGTTAGATTATTGAGATCCTCTCTCATCTCTTTTACAACTGAATCTGTAAGTTTATATTGATTCTCTTCCAATTACAAGTCTTCTTGCAGAGCCTCATCCTAATTCTGGAACTTATGTTGCTTCAATGTATATTTAAAATGTACCAATAATGAGTTTATGAATAGTTTCCTATGTTGCAAATTTTTTATAGGATATTTCAAATTACCTTTCAATCACTTGAACTTCTGATCGATTTCCCAAAAGGAATCTCCTGGCTTCTATTTGATTTATTTCATTTCATTCATATATTGATCTTCTGAACTTGGTCTTTGGAACTCATTGATTAGTTCCTTCTTCACATTTGCGATAGTTTTTGGTGTTCCTTGCAGATTTTTCATGGATAGACTCATAAACCAGTCTAGTGCGCGGTTTCTGAATATAATTGTGAGATGATCCACTTTTTTTTCTTCATCCGTGACATGTTTAGCTTTCCAAATATTTTCAAAAATAAATAGATTTTTCGTTGGGTCCTCCAACCCTTCTCCATGAAATTCTGGCAACCAAATGGTTGGATCTGCTCCTAGCATTGTAAAATTTATGGTACTACCTCCACGCGGTGTATATAACTGACTACTACTACCTGAACTCATATTTCCACTTGAATTTCCATTGGTCCCTTGACCTATTGGACACCTTCTGCTAGTAATTGTTGGTTGTCTAAAATCTTCTTTCTTTCCTGATGTCTTAGTCGCACATAGGGTCGTGGGTTCCACACTAATTTATATCTGGAATGGAGTTCCTTCTTCTACACCAAAGCCCTACCCTCTGGTTTTTTTGTCATATATGGCACACAATATTTTCTCATTCTACTCCATAGAATGAAGATCTTCTACCTCTTCTTCATCACTTTCCAAGCCTTCCCTCTCAGCTACTACTATCATTTTCATATTAATATTATATTTGTAGGGTCTTCCACTACGTGTCGTTCCCACTTTGTCCATTATTTTCTTGATCTGTTATTCATCCATCATAATGGGGTCCATTTCTTCCTTTTTCTTACCTCTATCCAAATCCCTCTCCATATCTCAGATTGTCCTTAGTGTTTCCCCCAGTCTCCCCATGTGCGCAGAGTTATTTAGTTGTCGGACTCCATTTTCATCACACCTTTATCATGTAGTAAAATATTGATTGATGTGTAGAGTGATATAATATACCTTCCTCTTGGACCCTTCAAAAACCCATGCTTTGCAGTAGTGTATGATTTTTCAATATCGGTTGCAAACTTAGTAATGAATTCTACAATAATGTTGTCTAGCCAGAAGTCGACTACATGTGTGAATTTGTTGTTGACTTTTTTTAGCTACGCAATATTCTTAGTAATCCATTCTACTGGTGTTATCCGATTATTTAGGTGAGTTTCCTTCAACCTTAGTATCCACTCCTGCAGTAAATGTGGAAATTCACAGAAAAATGCCTCATGAATATTAGTAAATATGCACCTCTCCAAATATTGGTGCAGTGTATACTTAGTGTTTCTATTGTATTTTGGTGCAAAATTGATCTTTTTTGTTGTCAACCATCATTCAATATCCTTTTTAGTTGGATTTCATGGTCTGCACATCCCCTTATAATACTTCATTCTCTTCAATTTTCTTCTCAAAAAGTCCCTCCCAATCTGTTCTTTCGGGTTCCAGCCGGAAACAATACCATTTTTTTGACGTTTCTGGGCTGACCCAGGTTCTACTTTAGGTTTCCAACAAAACCCTACAAACCATCGACCCTTGTGGAGACCAGAAGGAAACACTGCGCACATAGTGCACAATGCAGTATCACCTGAGATGGCTTATGGGTGACTGCAGAACCCAAATTTTTGCAATCTTGTAAGGGAGAATTTTGTGGGGATGCAAGACATTCTTTCTACCTCAAAAGACATTAGATATATTCTCCTATTACATTAATACACCATTGCATCTCATATCCACTAATTAGTAATCAGATACATTCATTAAGATTCATTCTGCAGTAATTATCTTGTCGGTTTATTGTGCGCTACATTTTACTATTATCATATTTATTCTTTCATCATAGATAAAAAAAAATAGCAAGAAATAAGACAAGCATTCCACATAAAGACACAAATTTCCATGGTTCACCCCCCTTGGGCTACGACCACAAAGATCTGGCTTTCTTGGCTCTTTTATTATTCTACATCAAAGTTTATAGAACTGCACACATTACATTTGAGGTTGACAAGATCATACTAAGATCCCCAACTTAAGATCATACTAAGATCATACAATGCATATGTTTTTTTGTATGTCTCTCTATCATATCTCTATCACATGTTTCAACAACTCTCTTCGTCTATCTCACAACACCTATTTATATTACAAAAAGGGGTAAAATACCTGTTACAAAAATGACCAAAACCCTAACCCACTAACCCTAAGTGGATTGGGTTTGTCCACTTTCTAACTCCCTGATTATGGATGGTACAAAATTCCAACTGTTTCTTCGTTGATCTGCATCCTTCATCCTTTCTTTTTCATTCCTGGTTTCCCAACACTGTTTTTCCCTATTTTTCGGCACATGCTCCTTTTATGGTCCATTTCCTAATTGCCTTCATTAATTATCATGCTTTTCCCCAAAATGCCATGTGCCAACAAGTATGTTGACTTCATCAATGATGAGAAGGTTAAAATCCAAAGGTTTATAAGTGGGTTACCCTATTTCTATAGTGAAAAGATACAATATGATAATCCCAATACCTTGGAGGAAACCATAAGGAGAGAAAGACACCTTTATGAGCAAAGTAAAGGAAGGCTAGTTTTAAAAAAATCTTGGAATGAAAAGATGAAAGGGAAAAACGATCAAAGGTAGAAAGTTTTTAAGACACCCTTTTTCAGAAATAACTCTCAAGCAAATCAACAAGGTCAAGAAACCCAAAATGAGAAAAAGAATGTAGATTCATTTGGGAAAAGACCAAGGAAGCAACCTGTTCAATGTTGGGGATGTGAGGAAAATCACTTATATAGAGATTTCCCTCACAAAGTAGAAAGAATGAGGATTTTCCACAATATTCAGGAGGCTGAAATAGTGGAAGACATGGGAGGAAGCATGCCAAGGATTTATGCAGCCTTGGAAAACAAGTAAGCAGAGTATAAATCCCCCATGATTGAAGTGAAAGGTAAGATTGATAACCAACCCATAGAAATTTTAATTGACTCTGGAGCTAGCCATAGTTACATAAATGATAACATTGTTAAAAGATTTCACTTGCAAAGAAGTAAAAATAATAAATCTTGGTTAGTTCAATTAGCCATGAGGGCTAAGAGGAAAACCAATGATTTGGTTAAAGATTACCCAATAAACATGAATGGAATTAGCACAAAGGTAGACGTAAACATCATACCGTTGGGTTCATATGAATTTCTAATTGGCATGGATTGGTTGGAAAAACACCATGTTGTCCTAGACTGTTACAAAAACACAATAACATGTATTGATGAGGAAGGGAAACAAGGAAATATTCAAGGAATTCCAAGAGTTGTAGTTGTTAGATAGATTCCAACTATGCAGTTGAAGAAGAGCTTCATCAAGGGGTGTCATATGTTTGCAACCTATATGGAGGAGGCATCAAAAGGCAAAGTGGAAATCATTGAAGACCATATGGTCTTGAGGAATTTTGAAGTTTTTCTTAGAGAAATTCTAGGATTTCCACCAAAGAGAGACATTGATTTCTCTATTGATTTGGTGCCACAAGTTGCCCTAGTGTCTAAGACCCCTTACAGAATGGGCACACCAAAACTAAAAGAGTTTCAAATGCAACTTGAAGAACTTTTTAAGAAGGGGTATATACACCCAAGTGTGTCACCTTGGGGAGCACTAGTTCTTTTTTTGAATAAGAAGGATGGAACATTAAGGATGTGTATTGATTTCAGGCATCTTAAAAAGGCTACCATAAAGAATAATTATCTTTTACCAATGTTGGCACAGGCGCAGACCCAGGGTTCAATGCTCAAGAGCGCACTAACAAAGCCCTAACTACCGGCCCTTTCAGCAACACCTACGAAGCAGATGAAGTCTCACCCGAGGTAGAGGAAGGGGTGGTTGCAAGACTCAAGTGTTTGCAACCTTAGATGGGACACAGATCTATGATTATATCATTTACAAAGAACTTAGCATCGATCATTTGTCAATATTCAACCCTTATTCTACTTTGCAGATAACATAGAGCATCACGGTGTACACTCAGATCTAAAGTATTTCAGTACTTAACCATAGTAACCCAGATCAAATCCAGTAGATCAGCACTAAGCATCCTCATACACATCAGATCTAACAAGCATATATATCTAAGAAGCACAGAGAATAAGTGGATATATCAAAGCACATAGCATAAGAAAAAACACATTGAATCAAAGAATAGAGCATAACACATAGATTTACGTGGTTCACCCCCACCCTGGCGCTACGTCCACAATATCTTCTTCTTTATTATCATCTTCAATCTGTTACAAGCACAAATCCTCCAAAACCCTTCTTCGCATAGGACAAAATATTTGTGTAGCTCGCTAGATCCTTCTTCCTTGCATTAACACACTTAGCTCACAGTAACTTGCACTTAGCCTTGCAAGCCTTACACAGTTCACACAGAGCACTTATTGAACATCACATAGATGCACTACCAATTTCACTAAGCAATCACATATACTACTTCTTACATTGCCTATCCTTCTATTTATACATTACAAAAGTGGGCCTAATCATGGGTAAACCCACGGGCTGACATCCCTTTCCCATTACATTAACCCAAAACCCTAAAAGGGCCCAAAAGTGGACTGAGATCCCGTGATCTCTGCTTTTCCTGGCGCTCCATCTTTGACAGGATTTCAAAGTCCAAAAATGGTCAAATATGACCAAGTGTTCCTCAAAACTTGTTCAAGGGAACACATGCCCCCAACACTCACCTGTGACTCATCCCGAGTCACTCTGGTCTGATCAATTCCGCCTCGAATGCCTCGATCTTGGCTCGATCTACTTTGACTTGTTGCAATGTGACAACCTCTTTCTCAGTGAACTCCTGGATCACTACATCGTTTACTGGCCCTTCCAAGCATTGTTTTGCAGTGATGACAACCTGTTTAAGCTTGGCTCCCTAGATTTCAAATTTAGTGAACAGTTGGCATGCCTTTTCTTGGATTGGTTGAAGTTGTTGGGAGACTTCCATCATTTTACTTTGCAGTGTGTGTGCTTGTTTTTGGGTGGTGTGTTGTTCTGGAAATATTTTCATTATTTCGACTGGGGTCAAAGCCTTCAATTGCGCCTATAGTGTATCTGTGTGTTGCTTTTCTTCTTGGAGTTGTGCCTCCAATGCCTGCAACTCTGGATTCTCTGTGAGGTTCTCATAATTCTGGGCGCTTCTAGTGCTCAGCTACTTGCATTCCAAGGAAAAAAAAAGTAATCGGCCAACTACGCTACAAGCAGTTGCCTCCCTTAGGTCTCTTATTTCTTGAGGAGTCTCGGGCACAGTACAAAGTTCCAGATCTGTGATGCGTTGTTGAAGTTGTTGGATTACTTCTTCAAGTTGTGCCACCTGCTGTGGGATAAAATCTTCAATATTCACTTATATGACCATCACAGAGCGAAGTGCTTTGTGAACCCTTTCCTGTACTTCAAGTTTCCTTACTAGCAACTAGTCCTTGCTCTGCTGTAACTGGGATTTTTCCTCATCCCACTTCGCTTGCAAGGAAATATTTTCCTATTCTTCCCTACTTTGTTGTTCTATAAGTGCACTATGTACTTGTGTCAAAGACGGGGTGGCTTGCGTTGTGTCTTCTTGAGCTCGTCGAAGGTGAGCTTCAACTTTATCGACGATCTAGTGTAATTGGGTGGGCTCGCTGCCTGTTCCTACTGTTCCAGTTGTCAAGGGCATAGTAGAAACTTCTTGGATGGACTGGAGTGCCTGCTGCACTTCTTGAATTTCACCCTTGATTCGGCTGAATACCTCCTCCTGCTTCTCTTTTTTCTTTTCTGCGATCTATAGTGAAGCATCATTCAGCGCAGCAATTAAGAAGTCAAAGTCGTCTGGTGTGAGGGTAGTCTTAAACGTAGTCTGGGTGGCCTTAGTTTTATTTCGATATGAGGGATTTGGTGGGGTAATATTACTTTTCTTAGAGGGATCCTCCTCCTCTCTAGGCGGAGTAACCTCACCTTTTTTTTTGCTCAACTTCTGTGCCACCTAGTTCTTCACCATCACCTCCCTGCGCAGGTGAGATCGAAGTAGTCTTCGTGGATGTGTTATGCACATCTTGAAATTCATAATCCTTCTTAGTCTTGCTTGATCCAGGTGTATCTGGCATAGCTTCAGGGCTATCCACATCAGACATTTTTGTGGGGTCTGCTACAACAAGGAGGTACACCAACCATTCCTTAGTAATCTGCTCCAAGTCTTCTTTTGACAACTTGTAGTATGACTGGAGCTGTTATTGTGCTCATCGGCACGCTATGATATAGGTGAAGTGGCAGTCTGTGTTGAATTTTATCAAAGGTCTAAACCTATGAAGTGTGTTTGGGGTGAGGCGCGGTGTAGACTGGATTGCATTCTTCAATTGGTTGTAATAGGCGTGGAAGATGACATTGGACTGCCACTGCTTGTTCATGTCACTGGAGTACCATAGTGTATAGAACTTCGTGGCCAGTGGTTCGAAGGGTTCGATCTCCAAAAAAGTGACACCTTCTAGTAGCTCCCAGGTGATGAAAGTGATTAGGATGAGCAACCAACTAAAGTGGAACTCATACCCTTGGTCTTGCGCTTCTCTGCAATCAAGCTCTAGCTGGTTTACAAGGTACTGCACCAAGTTCATCTGTAGTCCCTCGACACACTTCCCTACAAGGTCAACTACGAATCCAATCACTTGTGTTGGTCTGTTCTTTAGAACTAGCTTGCCTATAATCAACTGAAAGGAAAGGTGCATTGCGCCACTCTGGATAGAGGCTACCTTGTAGCCTCATGTGCCTTTCTTGACATTTCCATAAGTTTCTTTAATCCTCTGCGCTAGTACTTAGTCTAAGGTATTTCCAGGGTAAAAATCTTGTGGGTTAGGGCCTTGCATACTAAGTCCTGTGATCCGATTGATCAAGGTCGAATCCACAGTGATGCGGCGGTCCAACCATAAGTATCCTCCATGGTAGCAGGACAACAGCAACTTGATGCATGCGTTGACTTCCTAGTGTCTACCAAAGTGTGGGATCCTCATTACATTAAGAAGAGTGGATTGCACGAGGTTCGGGGTCCATGACTATGGGACAATCTTAGAATTCTTCCCTTTTGTCCTGGTTAAGTACTTATGCAGGGATAACATGCTGTAAAATTTATGATCTCTAAGGTTAAAATCACTAAATTTCAGTGTTGTGAGCTTATCCTGGTCAGCACGAACTACACGCACCCCTTTCAGAAGGTATGCAGTGATCAAAGTGTACTCGAAGTCTCGAGGTACACTGTCACGATTGATGGCACCACTTAGAGGTGGTTAGTACGTAGGTAGAATGCATGGGATAATATTGGCATTTGTGATGCCATCCTTGTGCTTGGTCCATTTCTCATTAGTCGGTCAGGATGGACTGGTGCAAGCAGTGGAAGGGGAGGCCTGGATTCCTCTTGTTGATGATGCTTGGACTCCTATAGATAATATTCACTCCGACATGACTCTCTCAGTCATTAAGTCAATCAAAACTTCTTCAACTACTTTCTCAGCAACGCTGAGCTCGTCCAACATACAAGCTTGGTCAACTAGCTCGAGTGTGAAATGAATTCAGACACTACAGTGAACGGTGTGGGAACAAGGAAATGATCACAGGGTGAAGTAATCTCAGGTTTTGGGCTCAAATTATGACTTAGAAAAAATTATTCTTGGCGCGTGGCGCGATGGACTAAGTAGGGAAACTTAGCAATGGTCTTCTTGCAACGGGTATGAGGACGCATTAACTTATGTTCTGTCTATTATGGCGCAGTCGAACAGTCTAGTGGCAATCCATAAATTCTTTCTGACTCGTTCAAAGAGGCAATCGAACGGTTATATTGGCTTCCAACAGCTATATTACTTCACCTCGACAAAGTGGCATATGTCATTGTTCTAATATCTCGGCAAAGCTCCAATTCTGCAAAGTGTCTTGAAGCGAGGTACCCTCTGGGATATTCTATAATTTTTCAATCTTATCCTTCTTCTTACTTAGATTTCTAGTTTTCTTTCAAGTGAGCTTTGTCTCAGTGATTCTCTTCCCATTTTGATTCTTATTTTCCTCAGACATAGTCACTTCGTGCTAGTGATATTCTCTCCTAGGGTTTAGGTATATCACTTCTTCTTTGTCTGGGGTAGAAATTTCAGCCTTTTGTGTATCTTTGGCCTCAACATCTGGGCTTCTAGTTTCAAATGGATTCGAGCGGTTCTCATGTTCTTCTATCAACTGTGCATTCCTTTTAGTCATGAAATCTTTTAACTCTTGTCTTTATTGTTCTAAAACCTCTTCTACTTCCTTCTTTCTGGCTTGATCTCTTTCAATCCAAGGTTTTTTGAGTAGCATAGTAAACGGGGTGTTGTCCTCAATGAATTTGATAATCTCAAAATCTTCTTTTGTCGAAGTTCCATTGACTTTCATAGGTATCTGAGCGAGTTTTCCACATAACATCATCAGTTTTCCTCTGAATAGTCCTATTCCTCCCAACGAAGGAATCATGGCAGGCTTCCCTATAGCTTCCCAAGTTATTTATGGCATAATTTTCTTCATCAAGAATACAGTCAATGTTGAAGTCCCCTTTTCTTGCTTCAACTTTCTCCTTTTCTTTGAAGATATCTGGTAATCGGACATCTTTATGTTCCTTCAGGGTTTCTTTTATTTGTATTAATACTTTCTCTGATTCTTGTTGGGTTTCTACCTTTTCTGGATCTGCCTTATGGTCTTCTTGATTTAGATTTATCCTTTCAAGCTTAGTGATCATTCTAGGGAAATCCAATACCTCATGGTCCCTAGCTTTGCAATAGAGACAACTAGGTCTTCTACCAGGGCATTCCTTAGCTAGATGGTCTAGTTTTCTGCAACTGTAACATAGGATTAATCCTCATTTTCTTTTAAATGATCCCCAGCCTCTTCTTTACTACGCACTAGAACCGTGATAGCTAACCTGCAGAAAAATATTTCTAGGATCCTACATCCATTTGTTAGTCCAGACATTCTTTCTATGCATAGGTATAACATATCTATCATTATACTTATCATATCTATTCATATCAAACTTTCTTTCATCTATTAATGCCCTAGTTTTTAAGCTAGGACATAATCTATCAAACATACCTAGATCCATGCTCTAGAAACAAAAAAAATTCACTTATCTTACTTCTACAAAGCACGAAGCTTCCAGATCTAAGAACTTTTGACTATTCTTACCTTAATTAGAGCATAGAGCTTATAGATCTTACCTCTTTTCTGCAAATCTGACCTATTTCTTTCATAAATTTCCACTTTTACTTTTCTTAGAGCACAGAGCGTTCATATCCCACTTATTTTCTTCAGATCTAATCTTCCTTTCTTCAGATCTGACCTTATTCCTGGCACAAAGCTTCATAGATCGGGTAAAAAGCTACGCACTAGGGCAATAGATTTACGCACAGAGATTTCTTTTGCACAAAGTTTCTTCTTCCTCAGTTCCCAACAATCCCAGTTTCATGTCTTAGCAACGGAACCATTTTTTGGCATAGGGGCAGACCCAGGGTTCAATGCTCAAGAGTGCACCAACAAAGCCCTAACTACCGGCCCTTTCGGCAACACCTGCGAAGCATATGAAGTCTCACCCGAGGTAGAGGCAGGGGTGTTTGCAAGAATCAGGTGTCTGCAACCTTATCTGGGACACAGATCTGTGATTATATCATTTACAGAGAACTTAGCATCGATCATTCGTCAATATTCAACCCTTATTCTACTTCGTAGATAGCACAGAGCATTGTGGTGTACACTTAGATCTAAAGTATTTTAGTACTTAACCATAGTAACCTAGATCAGATCTAGTAGATTAGCACTAAGCATCCTCATACACATCAGATCTAACAATCATATATATCTAAGAAGCACAAAGCATAAGTGGATATATCAAAGCACATAGCATAATAAAAAACACATTGAATCAAAGAATAGAGCATAACACAGATTTACGTGGTTCACCCCTGTTAGAATATAGAAGATGGTGTGCTCATTTTACCATTGACGATACCCTCGTCACCCAACCACATGCCGAAGCCTCCCTCTGAGCACCTTAACCTTGACCTGAGAATTCCTCTAGAAGAACACCCTAGGCTAGATAGCCAAACAAAGAGTAGTGCATCAATCCCCAAGGATAGCGCATCACAAAAGACTAATCAGATGTTCCAAACCCTAGCCAAGAGATATCCAAGCCAATACTGAAACTAGTTGTTGTTGCAG
>SNQJ01S0109696.1:11217-26691 GCA_010110895.2 Picea sitchensis
TTTAGCTAGTGAGCCCAACATTGGGGGTTTTTGAGGGTTTTGACTTAACAAACCCTAGAGGACGATTCGGTGGTGAAATATTCCACCTAGCTTGTCCCAAGCATGGTCTCAGAGCTTCAATACGCTCCCACACCATTCTAGTTCCAGATCTACTCAGTTGTAGGAGGATTCCACATCAGTTTCTTGTGCAGGTAGAGAGAGGGCGCACCAGTTGGGGTTTCCTGCAAGGGGGGAACACCATTCATTGAGGAGGGGTTCGTCCTAGTTGACGAGAAGGGATTCCGGGAATTCCAAGTAGTGGGTTTCCTTTGCAGATGTCTTGGCATCATTCTTGGTGGTTTTCCAGAGTCTTTCAATGGAGGATCGATTTGTATTGAGAGAGGGATGTTTTCCCAAGAAGAGGGCACACCATTATTTGGAGGGTAGCTAGATCTAAGGATCTAGTCGGTATTTGAGGATTTGAGCACTTGGGTTCTCATTGTAGCATTTTGATCTATCATTGTGGAGAGTTTCAGAGCATTTGGAGGCCTCTTCCATCAAGGCCGAATTATTTAGGGCTTCAATCATCAAGTGGGGTGTACCATTCAGTGGGGGATTTCAGATCTACAGAGATTGAGAGGGATCTTGGAGATTCGGGCACCTGGGTTTTTCTTACCATCACTCAATCTACTGTTTGACATCTTTCTAGAGGTGATTGGACATCTTTGGCACCAAGGCCGAATTGTTGAGGAGCTTCAGTTATCTAGTAGAGCATGGCATCTTCCAGCAGTGAGGGGTTTGGCACTTGGCATTGGTCTTCATCTCTTATCCAGCCTTTGGAGGCTTATTTTGTATTTTCGGGAGCATTTTGTAGCAGCTCATACTTGTTATACATTGTCTATCATATTGGCCATCTGTTGAGCATTCCAGATCAGCATCTCCATTGTAGCAAGTTCTTCTAATTTATTAATAAATAAGATTTGAGATGTTTTGGCTTGTCTATCTTATTGCATATGGTTGAGGTATGTTCCACGGTTATATCTTTCTGTTATTTGCTTCATACACACATATAAACACATCTAAAAGGTAGATCAACAAAGTGTTTGACGAAATACCTCACTCAGAAAAAGTTTCAAAAAAGACACCAAAACGGTGATGATCCTTCCATAATGGATTGGGATCATTACAACCAAACACAGATTGAAGTTAAATATTTTTCATCTCAGAATACCAATATAAAAATGTTGACAATGGTAAGAGAATGCCAGGTCACTAAGGATAACTCATTAAAAGGATCACAGGGGTTCTATTAGTCAAGGCGCAGAAAATAAACAACAAGGAAGCAAGATAATCCAATCGCCAAGGCCATACTGAAGGATGCAAGTCAAACAATCAGGTAAGGACATCCACAGAGGTAGACAACTAAAAGGTTCGCCTTTGCCTCCCACAGAAAAGTAGGGCTTTGAGATCCATAGGTCTTTTAACGCTAAGGTGACGACCGTAGATCAGGCTCCTGGCCGACTGCTCAGATGAGGACTGACGAGCTAGGGATGAAGACTAAACAACCTCAGGGTCACAATCAACACCACACGACGGTCACGACATGCGGGAAAACAAGCCCATAGGAGACGACAACCAAAGAGCTAGGCTAAGAAAATTCAGCTATCAATCTAAACATTCAATCTACTTACATAATCCACATGCAGATCTAATCATAAAACCTACAACATTCTACCATTCAAATGAAGACAGCATACCATTGCCTATTCTCCCACTCCGATTGACGTCCGCGTGCTCCGTGGAACTCCCGCTCATCGACCGTCAAGACTTCACCAATACCTCCCAGCCAATGCTAGGGGTACTCTTCTTCCCCCTTAGCCCCAAGAGCTGCAAAGGGGCCACGCACATACTATCCAAAGATTTAGTCTAGCACCCAACTTGCCTCAAAAGGCCGAGCTACCACTCCTCACCGAGCTGGGTATCCCAACTCCCACAAGTAAATCAGTCAAGTAGATATTTCTGCAGCATAACGGTACACAAACAAAATATCCCCTTACTCCTTCTCCTTCCTTCATTATATAGAGTTTCAAACTTCCTTTCTTTCCTAAAATCTCATTTAATTAAATTTTTAAAAATAAATTCCTAAAAATTCCTCTCCATACAAGTGTCACCCATCCCCTACATTCCTCCATTATTTAATTTCTTTAATTAATTAATTATCTTAGTTCCCTCACCCATCTAGAGTTACTCCTAGAATCACTCCTAGGTGTCCCCAAATTCCCTTACAGTTTTTAAAGGCTTTCCCTATTATGAAGTTGCTAATTCAATTTAAAATTAGAAAGCTCTTAAATGGTAGATTCTTTACTAAGTTGACTTTCTGCTTTTTTCCTTAAGTTCCCCTTTTTCCATTTTTATGTTACCTCTTTTCCCTAGTTTCCTATTTTTTTGATTGTCCCTCTTTCCCCTTTTTACTTAGAACTCAAAAAGACAGGTGTGAAAATTAACCCCTTTTTCCCTTTTCTTATTTAATTAGCATATTTTAATCTATTAAGGTAATAAAACAATTATTTCCCTTTTTAAATTTTAATCCAACATGATTTTTTTTGAAACATTTCATTTCTTACTCCCCTCATGTTACAAGATTTAACGAAGATCATGATTATTAATTAATTTGTTTTTATTTTACTTATTATTATTTTATTTTATTTTATTTATTTATTATTATTTTTTTTTAAGGGTACACAAAATTTTACCCCTGGCGTAATTTAGACTTAGAACTTAAATTTTGTATTGGGCGACATTTAATTAGGGAATTTTTTTTTTTTAAATACTTAACTCGTTATTCATCCTAAGGCCATCTAGGTTCATTTATTTATGAACAACAATGCGACGTGCCCTTCAAGATGCACTAGGTGCTCCAAGGGTGCCACTCACCTTATCTATTCCCTTGCGTAATCTTCCCTTCAGTACACACTACATGCTCCAAGGGTGCCACTCCCCATTCTCCATTTTTTTTGCGCAACATGCCTTTTAGGATGCACCACGTGCTCCAAGGGTGCCACTC
This sequence comes from Picea sitchensis, assembly GCA_010110895.2. Lineage (NCBI taxonomy): Eukaryota > Viridiplantae > Streptophyta > Pinopsida > Pinales > Pinaceae > Picea > Picea sitchensis. Next base: position 14,261 of record SNQJ01S0109696.1, read on the forward strand.
GCCTCTTGACTGACTTGGTAGACATCAATAATCCCCTGAGTCAACACTCCACCAGGTGAACTTGTGGGAGACTAAGGGATTCTAAGGAATAAGGCCCCTGCCTTATTGTGATCCCCTTAGAATCATCGTGAGTGACTATCATAGTCTTCCCTCATGGCATCGTGGGTCCTCTCGAACTAGATAATCGTTAACCTACAGTTCGAGCCACGACAGGAGTGCTAGTAGGTTGTGGCAGGGCTGCTGTCCACACCTCTCCCTCAACATCTCTAGTAGTCATGCATGATTGCTTTACTTCATATGTGAATCTGGTCGGCAAGCTATCGTCAGCCTGCATCATCAACAAATCATGTCAGAACATATCCACATCATTTCATCTTGTCATATGCACTAATATCACAGTAAAACAATCAAACCCTAATGGCACACTCCCTGACTCAAACCGGAGTTCAAGGGGTTCCATTGATGCCTCTGTATCCTTGAGGTCCTAAACCCTGCACCACTTAGTAAAACTGAGTCAATAGCACCTGTCTATGTCAATGTAGTAAAACAACATATCATCAACCCATAACGCCTCATAATAAAATCAAAGTTTTAATAGCATAATAATCTGGATCACTGGTGAGCAAGTGTCCTCAAAGAATAAGTTCACTCAGTGTGCTAGAGAGGGATGTTACATACACCCCCTCTTGGTCTAAACTTCGTCCCGAAGTTTCACAGTATAAATGCAGAAATAAAGTGTATCACCGTATCATATGTCTATCTATCAAACAAAAATTGAAACTGCTGGAACATATCATATGTGTCCTCCTAGGTCGCCGAGTGAGGACTATAATCATCCCACTAGACCTTGACCTGATCTATCATTTGACATCGTAGCTGTCAAACACGATGATCCAAGATGCGTACCGGCTCAACCGTGAGCGCTCCCTTGTCCGATACTTGGAAGGAGCTCATGTAAATAACATGTGTAGGATCACTAATATAATGTATCAAAACAGATACATGAAAAACATCGTGTATACGCCTCAAGGAATCACGCAAGGCTAGTCGATAGGCCATGGTCCCCTTTCTCTCCACAATCTCGAAAGGTCCCATGAACCTAGGAGATAATTTAGATCCCTTCCCAAACTTGATCGAACTCTTATGCGGTTTAACCCACAAGAAGACTCAATCTCCGACTTTGTAACTACGGTCGACACGACGCGCATCGGCATAACTCTTTTGTCGATCTTGCGCTTCTTTAATCCTTTGTCTTATTGTTTTCATTTTGTCTTCCATTTCTTAGATCGCTTTGGGTCCCACCAGGACCCTATCCTCAAGCCGATCCCAACTAAAAGGTGTCTGACATGGTCTCCCATAAAGAAACTCGAAAGGCGCCATCTTAATGGTGCTCTGGTAACTATTGTTGCAAGTGAACTCCACTAGTGGAAAGAATTCTTCCCAACGCTTTTGTTGGTACATCACGTACATGTGAAACATGTCCTCCAAGGTTTGGTTCATTCGTTCGGTCTTCCCGTTAGTCTTCGGGTGATACACAGTACTAAAGTTAAGTTGGGTTCCCAAGGCCTCTTGGAAACTCATCCAAAATTGTCTAGTAAACATCGATCCTCGATCGAATATAATCCTCTTAGGCACACCATGCAGCCTCACAATCTCACTAATGAAAAATCTAGCTATGTCATGTGCCTGATACGTTGTACACATGGGGATAAAGTGAGCACTCTTCGTCAGAGTGTCTACTACTACAAAAATCGAGTCATGTCTTCTTGTCGTCAGTGGAAATCCAACAATAAATTCCATTGAAATAACCTCCCATTTCAATTCCAAAATAGCGTGTGGTTGTAGTAATCCTGCTGGGTGTCTATGTTCATCCTTTACCTGCTAACATTTTAGACATTTGGCCACATAGTTGACTATGTCGGCCTTCATTCCCTTCCATAAGAATAAGGGTTTAAGGTCTACCCTCATCTTCGTGACTCCCGGTTGATCCATGTAAATTTCTCTATGAGCCTCACTCAGGATCAACATCCTCAACACGTCGTTCGGCGGTACGTAGATCCGATTTTTAAACCTCAATAATCCATCACTATCAAACGAAAATCCTTGAAAGCGTGGTACCATCATTGTGTTTTGTCGGATAAAACCCTCAACCTCTTTGTACTAGTCATCGTCATGCTCTAAGGTTAGAATATTTTCATGTAGATTTGTCTGAAGAGGCAGCACCAAAAATATGTGTGTTCTCTGACTCAATGCATCCACCACTCGGTTCACTATTCCTTTTATGTAAGTAATCTCGAAGTCGTACTCGCTAAGAAATTCCGACCAACGTCGTTGTCACGCGTTCAAGTTACTTTGCGTAAATATGTGTTGTAGTCCACAATGGTCCGTCTTTAGTTCAAATTTTCGTCCAGCCAGGTAGTGTCTCCAAACCTTCAAGGCATATACGATGGCTAACAACTCCAAATCGTGCATCACATAGTTCTCCTCATGCCTTCTTAGTTTCCTGGAAATGTAAGCGATCACTCGTCTGTCTTGCATTAGGACTCCGCCTAAGCCTTCCTTGGATGCGTCAGTGCATACCAAGAAGTCTGCATCCATGTTAGGGACCTTTAGTATCGATGTTGTTGTCAAGAATTCCTTAAGCCTTTGAAATGCTTCCGTGCATTTATCGGTCTAAAAAAACTTCTTGTTCTTCTTCTGCAACTCCGTAATCGTATTTTCTATCTTCAAAAATCCCTTGACGAACCATCGATAATATCCTACTAAATCAATGAAGCTACGCACTTTCGGGACATTCGTGATGCAGACCATTCCATAATAGCCTCGACCTTGGCTGGATCCAGGGCGATGCCTTCGCTGGAGATGATGTGCCCTAATTAGTGAATGTTTGATTGATAAAAAGATAATTTGGACAACTTCCCATAAAATTTGTTCTCTCGCAGACACTCTAGTACCAAGTGCAAGTGCTCGTCATGCTCCTTCGTCATCTGAGAGTAGATCAAAATATCGTCAATGAATACTTGGACGAACTTGTCCAAGTACTCGCGGAACACCTCATTCATCAAACTCATAAATACTCCTGGTGCGTTTTTCAGTCCAAACGGTAAAACAATAAACTCATTATGTCCAAACCTCATCTTAAAGGCAGTCTTAGGGACGTCACCTTCCTTAATCCATAACTGGTGGTATCATGATGACAAGTCGATCTTTGAGAACACCGTCACACCCTTCATTTGATCGAACAGATCATCAATTATCGGCAACGGATACTGATTCTTGATCGTGGCCTTATTCAATTGATGATAGTCAATGCAGAGCCTCCACGACCCATCCTTATTTCACATGAAAATAACAGGTGCACCCCACAGTGACACACTGGGATGTATCAGACCCAGGTCCAACAACTCCTTCAGTTGCATTTTCAACTCTTGTAACTCCGGAGTCGACATCCGATAAGGCATTCTTGCTATCAGTTCAGTCCCCAGTTTTAGGTCTATGGTAAACTCCAATTCCCTCTTGGGCAGCATTCCAGGTAACTCCTCCAGAAATACGTCCGCAAACTCTCTCATCATCGGAAGGTGTTCTAGACCTTTCGCTACTCCATTTTCATTTAACACAAGGATCACATAAAGCTTGCACCCTTTGCGCATGCTCTTTCGAAGTTGCAAGGAAGAGATGAACCTCAGGGAAACTCCCTGGCTCCATCCTACAATCACATGTCTCTGTCCCTCATCATCGACCAAGCTCAACCGTTTCATCTTATAGTTGAGTATCGCCTCATGTGATTCCAACCAGTCCATACCAATTACGACATCATAAGATCGTAAGATCGTGACGTATAGGTTGGCCCTTGTGACAAACTCTCCCAGGTTAAGGATACAACCCGTAAACTTTCCTCCAACCTTCTATTTGGCTCCCGAAGCCATCTCTATGAAGCTAAACTCGTCGTGCTCGACTTCCTTTACCTTAATTCTTTTTAGCGCTGCACTAGAAATGAAAATCTTGGTAGCACCAGGATCTATAAAAATACTAAGGGTCTGGTCAGCGATGGTACCTGTCGTCTCGAGTACAGTCGACTGATGCTCTGCCTGGCGGTTATTTACCACTGCATGAATATAATGGGCCTTGCCCATATCTCCCACGGTAGTGGGTCCGACTGATCTAGATGCTTTGGTCCTCTTCATAGGGCTGTCGCGCTAGTAGTGTGGCTCCCCACACGTCCAACACCCCTTCTTCGGCCCAGTAGTCCTGGTACCCGAAGTAGAAGATGACAACCCACTGGCTTGGAATCCTGGTCTATTCTACTAGATAGGCATAAACTGTTGTTGCTGCAGTCGATGCTACTACTGATGCTGTGGTCCCTGATAAGGTGTCCGCTGCTGGGGCGATGGTCACTGAGGTGTAGTGAAAGTGGATCCCCTTTGGAAGCCACGATATCCCGGGGTATGTCTGGCTGGTGTCTGATGCTGTTGTGCTCCAGATGAAGCCTGCCTTGTTGGTCTCGCTGGAGTCCTGGTCTGACTCCCACTGATAAGCTCCTCATCTGCTATGAAGGCCTTCTGGACGACATCATGCAAGGTTTGAGGCATCCAAATCCTAACCTTTGCACATAGGTTTTCATTAAGTCCGAACACGAACCTGTTGACCTTAAGTTTCTCAGTGTTAAGGTGCAGAGCATACCGAAGGAGCTCCATAAAATGAGCCTCGTACTCAGGCACCATACGACCTCCTTGTCGTAAGGCATTGAACTCATTGAGCTGATGCTCAATGAATTCCTCTGAAAGGTACCTCTCTCGGAACCATTCCTCGAACATTTCCCATGACACATCTTCGATGACCATGTTCAGCTGCAGTAGGAGCATCTTCCACCATAGAAGAGCTCTCTTGTTAAGTTAAAATACCACCATGTGTACCTTCATATTGGAGGTATAATCGCGAAGTGTGAAGAACATCGCCATGTTCTCCAACCATGCCTCGGCGGTTGTGCCATCTGAGGCACCAAATAACTCAGGAAATTTGACCTTCTCGAGTTCACAGTGAATGCTACCAGTACCAACCAGAGCGCGCAGTGGAACCTCAGCAAGTTTTGGCACCCTGGCCTCATCTCTTTCCAAATGGATGATCAGTGCCTCAGACATGCGCTGAAAAGATCTCATCATTCTGACTACATCACCAACTGCTATCTTCTCCTGTCTGAGAACCTGCTCGTCTCCCTAGGGTTTAGATCCCTCAGGCGTGGATACTACTAGAGGTGTCGTGCCTCCTCCCCTAGCACCCCATCATCTGCCTCTGCGGAATCCTCTAACCATGATTACCTGCATGCACACAAGTCAACTCGATCAGCAACAGTATAATCAATCATATCAATGAAAGCCGTAGGGATCCCAAGTCACGGGTTGAACCTCAATCTAATACCATATTTGACACACCTCTCGTTTCGTACGACAACAAACCTCTCATAACAAGTGCAATTTTTTTTGTGTTTGTGCGTGTGTACAAGGGTAATAAAGACATTATACTTTGCGTTGCAACATGATGATGAACATGACACATGCAACTACGACAACAACATAATGACCTAAGACGCACAACAAGCATCTGGAAGCAATGAACAACAATCAGCTGACGAAAAATAAGAATAACTACCCGCCCATCCTACCCTACAATGGTTAGGACCTCCAGGACACATAAGAAATTCTCAAGCCTAGGTTCCCATCAATTTTGACCATTAAGGTCTCAGGGCTGGTGACTATTCTGAGGAACAACGAGGTGTCTACATCCCATTAATCCAATCATACACCACAGTCAAGTCTAGAATTATCAACATACTTAACCATCAATTCCTCATAGTGAATAATATTAATCTACTCTACTTAATCAATCCTTCAAGCAATGTTGAGCGTACAAGAGTAAGAGGATATTACATAAAGAATAATAACTCTAGAGCATAAGTACAATCTTAGTCTTATGTAGCTAAACTATACATCTTCATATTAAGGACTATCTTCTAGGAATATGTAAGGAATTTAAAAGCTGAGAATTACATAATCATTATGAGGAACTATAAGAAGATCAATACTCTTAAGAAATATATTATGTTTAGTACTACTTTACATTATGCATCCATTTTATAAAACTAATAAAATCATTCATAAATAACAATTAATAAACTACTGGCATATCCATAAAAAAAACCAAGAGAATCAATCATAACACACAATATGGAATGAATTCTAAGGCTACCTTACACTTTTATTGCAAGGAACCTATCTTAATTTCAGCCCATAACTAAGAATAGAGGAGGTAATTCATATATTATCTCTGTGACAGTCCCATCTGGTATGACTCCTACGCTTATGAAAATAACAATAGGGAAACAAACTAAATATTGATAGTGCACTTGAAGATGGAAGAAAATTCAAGTCAACCAATATTATAAGAATGATTTATCTGACATCCTTCCAGGTCCATTGAATCGACTTTTGGTGTGTGATTATGCCCATAGTTACCATACACGGATAGATTAATATAGATGTGCACTAGTGTTGTATGATTCTGCCCATAGTTACCATATCGGGCATTTAAATCCAGATATACAACACGTATATAGATATGGGCATATTCATCATGCATATACATACATACATACATACATACATATATATATATATATGACTTATTTGGTTGTACTTTGGGCTTATCTTAGTCATATTTCAACTGTATTCAATTATATTTCAGAGATACTTTTTTTGCATATTTGAAAGTAGTTTGAATATAAAATTTAGTATTTCAAGAGTAATTGTTATTTTTCATTTGTATATTTTCCATATCATATATACTATCTACGAACACATACATGAAAACTATGACTCTGCCTTAAAGGAACAGTATTAAGGAAAAATTATTGCAGACTATACCAGCTTTAATAAACAAATTCCATGCGATGATTACAACACGTTTGAAACATATAAACCTGAACCTTAGTTAACAAGGCTTTGGTTTACCAATCAAGTCAATAAAAAAAAAACAACCATTACATATATGCCATAGTGCAGAGTTATATTACAACAACCATTACATATATTCCATCGAGGTAATAATAATAAGACAACCATAATAATAAGATAGAGGTAATAATAATAAGACATAGGTAATAATAATGCAGTCAATACAGAGACACGATTTTGTAGAGGAGATGACTCTACAGCCATACATAAAAACAATTCACCAGTTAAGCGATGAAGACGCAAGGAAAAAAGAGAACACTCCATAAGAATTCACCCAGGTGTAAATTTCGCCCCAATACTTAACACAAGTATAAAATTTCCCAAAAATTTCACTGAGGTAAGTCAAAAGAAATTTGCTCGAGAAAATTTATTTTGCTCAGGAAAAAGAACTCAAACTATGCCCAATGGTTAAATGGTAATGAAAACACCCTAATATTCATAATCGATACCTCAAAAAGATTACAGTGGTACTAATGTGGTAGGTAGATGAAATTTATAAAATGGTTAATATCATAAATGTAAAATCACCTTGCACAATCGGTGAAATAATGTCGAGCATCAATGCCTAGCAAAGGCAAAAGAAAATCGCAGAGAATAGTAAGAGGAACACAAGGCTAGATTGCCCAATATCAATGAAGAACAAACATAAACAAATTCGCCTTTACATGATATTCCCATAGTTAAATTTCGCCATTTATGTGATGAGGACGCAAGGTTAGATTCTCCATCATTAAACAAAACTCAGGATCAATATTCTATAGCGATCACATATCACAATCGCCAAAGTCATAAACATTTTTCTTTTTTTCATCCGTTACCGAATTACAACAACAGAGTTAATATTTTTACATCCGTTACACAATTATAATCACCGAAGTAATAAAAACCATTCAATCCAACAAGAACCAAACATGGATTGAAGTTAAATATTTTTCATCTCAGAATACAAATATAAAAATGATGACAATAGTAAGAGAATGCCAGGGCTGTAAGGATAACTCATCGAAAGGATCACAGGGGTTCTATCAGTTGAGGCACAAAAAATAAACAACAAGGAAGAAAGATAATCCAAACGCCAAGGCCGTACTGAAGGACGCAAGTCAAACAATCAGGTAAGGACATCCACAGAGGTAGACGACTAAAAGGTTCGCCTTCGCTTCATCATCCTCACACAGAAAATCAGGGCTTTGAGATCCATAGGTATTTTAATGTTAAGGCAACGACAATAGATCAGGCTCCTAGCCGACTGCTCAGGTGAAGAATGACGAGCTAGGGACGAAGACTAAACAACCTCAGGGTCACAATCAACACCACAGGGCGGTCACAACATGCGGGAAAACAAGGCTATAGGAGACGACAACCAAAGAGCTAGGCTAAGAAAATTCATCTATCAATCTAAACATCCAATCTACTTACATAATCCACATGCAAATCCAATCATAAAACCTACAACATTCTAGCATTCAAATGAAGAAACTGTATCGATGCCTATTCGCCTGCTCCGAGTGAAATCTGCACACTCCATGCGACTCCCGCTCGGTGCTTGTCGAGACTTCACCGGTACCTCCCAGCCAATGCTAAGGGTAATATTCTTCCCCCTTATCCCCACAAGCCGCAAAGGGTCCACACACACACTATCTAGAGATTTAGTCTAGCACCCAGCTTGCCTCGCAAGGCCGAGCTACCACTCCTCACTGAGCTGGGTATCCCAACTCCCACAAGTAAATTAGTCAAGTAGATATTTCTACAGCGTAACATTATGCAAATAGGATATCCCCTTCCTCCTTCTCCTTCCTTCATTATATAGAGTTTCGAACTTCCTTTATTTCCTAAAATCTCATTTAATTAAAGTTTTAAAAATAAATTCCTAAAAATTCCTCTCCATACAAGTGTCACCCATCCCCTACATTCCTCCATTATTTAATATCTTTAATTAATTAATGATCTCAATTCCCTCACACACCTAGAGTTACTCCTAGAATCACTTCTAGGTGTCCCCAAATTCCCTTACAGGTTTTAAAGGCTTTCCCTATTATGAAGTTGCTAATTCAGTTTAAAATTAGAAAGCTCTTACATGGTAGATTATTTACTAAGCTGACTTTCTGCATTTTCCCTTAAGTTCCTCTTTTTCCCTTTTTATGTTACCTTTTTTCCCTGGTTTCCTATTTTTTTTATTTTCTCTCTTTCCCCTTTTTACTTAGAACTCAAAAAGGCAGGTGTGAAAATTAACCCCTTTTTCCCTTTTCTTATTTAATTAGTATATTTTAATCTGTTATGGTAATAAAACAATTAATTCCCTTTTTAAATTTTAATCCAACATGATTTTTTTTTAAACATTTAATTTCTTACTCCCCTCATGTTACAAGATTTAATGAAGATCATGATTATTAATTAAGATGTTTTTATTTTACTTATTATTATTTTATTTTATTTTATTTATTTATTATTATTTTTTTTAAGGGTAGGCAAAATTTTACCCCTAGCGTAATTTAGACTTAGAACATAAATTTTGTACTGGGCGACATTTAAATTAGGGAAATTGTTTTTTAAAAATACTTAACTCGTTATTCGTCCTAAGGCCATCTAGGTTCATTTATTTATCAACAACAATGCGATGTTCCCTACAAGACGCACTAGGTGCTCCAAGGGTGCCACTCGCCTTATATGTTCCCTTGCGCGATGTGCCCTTCAGGATGCACTACGTGCTCCAAGGGTGCCACTCGCCATTCTCCATTTTTCTTGCTTGACATGCCCTTCAGGACGTACCACATGATCCAAGGGTGTCACTCGCCTCTTGACTGACTTGGTAGACATCAATAACCCCTGGAGTCAACACTCCACTAGGTGAACTTGTGGGAGACTAAGGGCTTCTAAGGAATAAGGCCCCCGCCTTATTGAGTGCCCCTTAGAATCATCGTGAGCGACTGTCGCAGTCTTCCCTCACGGCATCGTGGGTCCTCTCAAACTAGGTAATCGTTAACCTACAGTTCGAGCCACTACGGGAGTGCTAGTAGGCTGTGGCAGGGCTGTTGTCCACACCTCTCCCTCAACATCTCTGGTAGTCGTGCATGACCCCTTTAATCCATATGTGAGTCTGTTCAGCAAGCTATCGTCAGCCTGCATCATCAACAAATCATGTCAGAACATATCCACATCATATCATCTAGTCAGATGCACTAATATCACAGTAAAACAATCAAACACCAATGGCACACTCCCTGACTCGATCCAGAGTCCAAGGGGTTACATCGATGCCTCTGCATCCTCGAGGTCCTAAACCCTGAACCACTCAGTAAAACCGAGTCAATAGCACCTATCTGTGTCAATGTAGTAAAACAACATACCATCAACCCATAACGCCTCATAATAAAATCAAAGTTTTAATAGCATAATAATCTGGATCACTTGTGAGCAAGTGTCCTCAAAGAATAAGTTCACTCAGTGCACCAGAGCGGGATGTTACAATAACTTTGTCTAAATATCTAGCATCTGTGACACAAACACACTTCCCCATGTTGTTCCATAGGCTAGCAACGTCTCCGTCACTTTGGAGGTGGTTACAAATAATTCTACTCTCTCTCAACAATTTCACATCTTTTACTCCGTCGATCATACCGTTCATGAAATCGGTATATCGCCTGAAAACAAGCTCACCAGGCATAGAAAAAGCTTTGAATGCCACCATATTTCTTAGGATTACCTCTGTGTTGGTGTCCAACTTTACTGTGGGGAGGTAAAGCATGGCACTTTTCTCGTCAAATTGTATTGTGGTGAGGTCACCATCAGTAGGAGAGAAATTCACTCCCACAAAATATAAATCAGACACAGAAGGAATATCCAATTCGTGTCGAGAGGGCTGTATGATCTTGACAAAGGATTCTTCCTCAGTTCAGCTTGCATCTTTATTGAGTCTCTTAAGCACACTCAAAAAAAGAAGCAATGGCCTCCAGTTCAGCGCTCACCGAAGCAACTCCATGAGAAATCGAATGGGGCTAACATCAATAGAGGAGAGAGTTTTCCAGAGCAAATTGAAGAATTCTCTAATGGCTGAACTGTCTGCTAGATCAGGCGAATCATTTTCTTCCTCAATTTGGATTGGAGTAACAGTTGACATGTCCACTGGATAAGGGACATCTTTTTCGTCCTCAAATTAAATTGGGACTCAATTGTTGGAAAGAGGGACAATACAGTAGTACAACACTTCCAGAATGTGTCTTCTTTCATTTATACAAAGATTTGAACTCTCGGGCAACTTGAAACTGAAAGGAGATAATTCTTCAAACACTAGACATAGCAGGTTGGATACCCTTTTCTCTACGTTGGCTTTAGAACCCAACTTCAACTCCAAAATATTTTTCAATAGAAAAAGTTGCAATTGATTTTCGAGCATCATCAAATCTCTGAAAATGGAGATGTAGACGGCACTGGTGCCAGTCAGATCTAAGATACGTCCCAACAACTTGACATCTGAATGGGAGCTTTGGTCAGCTTATAGTCCATGAACTTGTGATAGTAGCTTCAGACATGCCAATTTTATTTTTTAAATTCCTCCACAATGACCGACTGAATATTTTCTAGTCCGTTCATTTTTTTCTAATATCTGCAAATTGTTGCCAATTTGTAGTGGTCCATATCATGGATCTCAGATCTCCATTGGTGACAGGGGATGATGGAAACCATTTAAGGAATGTAGGCTTCAGGCTTCTTTTCCAATAACTCTTTGGGAACATTAAACACCAACACGCAGAACTCTTTCACATTCTTCTCCTCTTCTTCTTGCAAAACATCCAGAGATTCCTTAATTTGAATAACCCAACTATCTTCATCGATCTTCATTTGAGTAGCTTTAGTGTTGGATTCCATCTTTTCAGGTCAGAGAAAAGGGGCCCGACACAAAATAGTCAAGAAAAATTTCGAGATGTATCTGCAAAAGTTGAGTGACTCTGTAGCCTTATATGCACGCACTTCAGTGGGTGGTAAGCCATTATTTTCTTTAACAGGAAGGAATATTTTCCCTTGAAATAGCAATTGTCTTTCTATTCAATTAAGAAGTGCATGTAAGAAGTCATCTATTACTACAATTGACCCTCTTCTTCAGCTTCCTTCCACCGATGGTGGGGACCTTAGAGCTATGAAGGCCCTGGCTCGAAATAAGTAATGATAATTCTCTCACTGAATCTGCAAGATACCAGATATATAAAATATGCATAACAGAAATGAAATGCTAGAAATGACAGAATAACAATAAAATATCCAGCATAATCTCCACAATACACATAAATGATATATGAAATAGCAACATAAAGAACACTTTGATTCAGATAGCAATATTCACAGGCCTCTTCGAGGGGGCAACCTCCAGTCGAGCAATGCTCTGTTACAATAATATCCAAGCTAGGGTTTTCATACCCTCGACCCTTATTT
>SNQJ01S0109696.1:26701-50478 GCA_010110895.2 Picea sitchensis
GAAGATCCTTCTAGAAGCGGAAGCTTCTATTAGGTCTTCTTACATCCACCTTATTCTATTTTATTGAAAGGTCTTATTAATATTGACCTTTATTACATCTGAATACATTGATCTACCTATGTGCGGGTTAGGACCTTAACAGAATCTTGGAGGGACAGGTGGTTCCCTTAAAACTACCTCAGTTTGTTGCGTCCTTAATAAGATGCATTCGAATATTTTGTTGTTTCAGGAAACCCTTGTACGTTCTGAAAAGGCTCGTTCCTTTTTTCAATCCCTTAGACCTACCTGGTTTTGTTGTGCAGTTAACTCATTTGGTAGCTCTGGGGAACTTCTGGTTGCGTGGGACCCCAATTTTTTCAATTTGGTACCGTATCTCACTTGTGGTGGAATTCTATTGTTAGGTCTCTATTTAGAAAGCTGGAGACAGTTAAACTTATTGAATGTATACTGTCCATGTTGGGAGCACAAGCCATTTTGGGAGAAGTTGGTCGCATCTGGATTTCTAAATATTAAGAGTCTTATCCTTGCTGGTGATCTTAACTTGACTTTATCTTCTGATGAAATCTAGGGAGGAAATATATTATTGGGTAATTTGGCTTTATTTTTCAATAATCATTTTCTTACAAAAAAGTTGATCGATGTGGCCCTAGAGAGAAGAGTGCCTACCTGGCATAATGGTCGATCGGGGACTCAGTTTGTAGCCAAAAGATTGGATAGAACATTACTATCGGAAGACCTTATTGAGGCGGTTGGTATTTATAGAGCCTGGGTGGAATACTTGTTCATTTCCGACCATGCACCGATCCTACTCCAATTAGATCTTCCACCGGTGTATAAAGCCTTCCCCTTCAAGTTCAATCTATTGTGGTCTCAGGAGACTGATTTCTCATTGCTTTTACAGAAGGTGTGGAAAGCTCCTAAATATTTTACTGAGGAGGGGAAACAAAAGCATTTGGTTTGGAAACTCAGAGACTTGAAAATTTTTACTAAAAGTTGGCAAAAGACTCTCCAGAAAAACAAATCGGCTTGACTAACTAATCTGGAGCAGGAGATCACATTTAGAATCGAGAATTTGGTGGAGGGATCGAGCTCTTCCTTGTTGGAGATGTCACTAGAAGATCTGGAGAAGGAAATAAATACTTTACTAAAGGAATCAGAGGAGACTTGGCATCAGCGTAGTCGGGCGATCTGGATTAAGAGTGGTGACCAAAATAAATAAAAAATTCTACAAGTTTGTGAGTTTTATAAGAAATACTATGTATCTGCAAGAAATTCATGCTGACCAAGATCTAGTGTACAGGGGACAAGAGAAGATAAAATTAGTAGCATTGAATCACTTTAAATATTTTTATAAGGAGAAGCACCGATTGCAGAGAAGGTTAGGGTGGCTTCTTACTTTCCCAGAATGATTGAGGGCACTGAAGAAGAGGATTTTTACAAGACGATTGATAAAGAGGAATTGTTGAAGGTCTTAAAAAAATTTAAAGTGGACAAGAGTCTGGGTCCAGATGGTTGGACAGTGGAGTTCTTTAAGCATCATTTCGAAATTGTGGGGGATGATCTGTTGAATATGATTGAAGAGTCTAGGCAAAAATGTTTTATACCAGGTGAATTAAACTCTACTTACATTACAGTGATTCCTAAAGTCAATAAACCCAGCCAGTTTGGAGACTTCAGATCGATCTCGCTATGTAACTTAAGTTATAAAATTATCTCTCAGATTATAACAGACCAGATAAAAAAATTTCTATCGAAGTCCTTATCAGAGGAACAACTAGATTTCATTCATGGAAGGAAGATTCAAGATGCAATTGGTACTGTGCATGAATGTATCCATAGTATTAAAAAGAAAAATACAAATCCCTCGTTTTAAAATTGGATTTAAAAAAAGCATATGATTGTATTAATTGGGACATGCTCAGAATGATCCTCCTCCAGATAGGATTGGGATAGAATATGATTTCGTCTACTTTTGCAGTGTTTATTAACGGGGAGTCTACTGAGTTTTTTAAGAGTGGATGGGGTATTAGACAAAGATGTCCACTTTCCCCACCTTTATTTATCCTAGTTATGGAAGATTTGAGTTTGATGTTGAACAACAGCCAAAATGATGGAAGATTGGTCGATATAAAAGTCTCAAGATCTTTAAAGATCTTACATATTCTCTTTGTTGATGATGTAGTCATTATGACTAATGAAAATGTACAAGAATTGTGGAAAATCGATAAGATTCTTAAAATCTTATGTTCATCCTCGGGACTCTCTATTAATGATTCTAAATCTACTTTTCATCAAGGGGGTTTATCTGATTTGGATTTTCTTTCATACCAGTCACTCTTCCTTCATAATTTTATAGATCTCGATCAGGGCTTCAAGTATCTAGGTTTATTTATTAATGTGGGTCTTCAACGTAAAGAGGAATGGAGTTGGTTGATCAAAAAGGTGGAAAAAAAGATAAGTAACTGGTGTTATAGGTGGTTATCCTTAGGTGGTAGATTCACACTATTAAAGGTTGTTTTAGAGAGTCAACCCATTTATTGGTTGTCACTGGCAGTGGTTCCTACTTCTGTTTTGAAGGAATTGAAAATTTTGATGTATAATTTTCTTTGGCATAGAACAAATTAGTCAAATAATCTTCATTTGTGTCAGTGGGACCAATTAGCTCTTCCCAAATCCTTTAGAGGCTAGGGTATCCGTAATATATTTGATTCCAGTACCTCGTGGGCTGCTCATACACTTTGGAGAGTCTTAACAAGGCAAGGAATCTGGCATAGAGTCATTTGTGATAAGTATCTTCACGACACTTGAGTAATAAAATGGCTCATATCATCCTCTTTTACGATTCTTGGGGCGTCCATAATTTGGAGTGGATTGGTAAAAGTGATTCATCTTATCACTCATGGTCTGTTTTGGATTTCGAGGAATGGCACCTAGATTGCCTTAGGAAAGGACTGAATCCTAGGTATGGGAAATTCTTCCTTTCTATCTCCAAATTTATTAAATGTGATACAAATCATAAATGTCGAGACACTTGCTCAGATTAGTTTTCCCAGAGTAGACCAGATGTCTTCTTTTGATTGGTTCGGAAGTAGAGATTTGGGGCTCACAGGTATTCTGGACCGGGAATGGAAACTGTTTAGAGCATCTCTCATTGATTTGGGCGTTATCATCACAAAAAAAGAAGATAGTTTAAGGTGGGTAGGAGGGGATACATCGAGCACTCCCACAGTTAAGAATTTTTATCTGACTATCATTGAATAAAAAATTCTTAACAAGGTGGAAGCCTGGCAAAAATCTCTCTGGAAGAGGAACGTTCCTTTGAAGATTAAACTGTTCCTATGGCTAGCATTGAGGGGGTAAATTCTTACTTGGGAATCTTTACAAAGAAGGGGCTGGGTAGGACCTGGGATGTGTCCTCTTTGTAGGGTGGATTCATAAACAATTACACATCTTTTTATTTCCTGCCCCTTTGCTAGACATATTTGGGATACTTTGATTCTTAAGTTTAACCTTAAGTGTGGCTAGTTTGGAACTAATTTGGCGGAAGGCATAAAAACTTGGATTGACACTTTGGCATCCCCCCAATTTCCAGCTTATGTTTGTTGGAATATTTTGCATGAAAGAAATAAAGCACTCTTGGAAGATTCTTGTCCTTCTGTTGTGACTGTGATCTACAAGATGAAGACACTTCTTAGTTTTAAATCCACAGATAAAAAAGTTAAAATTCCTAGGGATCTTTTGATTTCACATCATAGTGCTGATGCATTATCTTGGTTTGATGGGGCAACTCAACAGGAAGGCAACAAGTGTGGAGTAGGTGGGATCATAAAAACCTCTGTAGATGAAGAGTATAAGTGGGAATTCAATTGTGGTAATGGAACAAACACCAAAGTTGAGCTTCTCATCGCATAGGCAACATTCATGCTAGCAAAAAATATCACTATTTCTAGTATCCAGCAGATGGGAGATTCAAAAGTTGTTATAGATTGGCTATTGAACAAAGGCAGACTCAAGGTTGCAGCTTTGGAAGGGTGGAAAATTAGGATAAAAGAATTAACAAGCTCTTTCAAGTCTATAAAATATCAACATATTTTCAGGGATTACAATGTGGAAGCTGATAATCAATCTAAGTTGTCATTGGAAGTAAGTGAAGGCTATATTTACTACCATTGATGGATCAGTGGAGCGGAGAGACCAAGAAAGCAAATTAGGGTCCACTAGTATTTTGGGGAGTTTTGTTGTCCTTTTTTGTTTTGTTTTTAGAAGTTATGCTTTTGATGGAATGTTAGGTATTGCTACATAGTAAAACAATTTATATTTAATTTAATATGTACTATGATATGTTATGTACTTTGTATTGGGACTTTTATATATTTTGGAATCTTTTTGGAAAAGATGATGTAGAAGGAATCTCCTCTTGAAGAAATTCGAGAAGAAATTTTTTTATATATTTTAATATAATTGAGTCAATTTTTTCCTGGAAAAAAAGAATCAAATCAATTAACAATTAAATGCAACTTTCTAATACATATATTCAATTAATAATTAAAGTCAACTTTCTAATACATATAGGCTTGAAGCCATTACAACAAACTCATTATGAACTTTATTCATGTTATTATTGAACCTTTATTCATGTTAATATTGAACCTAGGTGGAGAGGATAACAATCATTCCTTAGAACCATTCAAACTACACTCAATTGACTAACGTAAACCATTTATATCCTCGAGTTTTTTAATTTCTTACATTAAAAAAAAGCATTGCGTTATTTCTGTCATGTTTCCAATTTTGGTTAAAAATTCATTTAAACAAATAAAATCAGCCGTCAATTCATTCACTTCTGGTCTCTTTTAAAGGGATAGTCCAAAGTCCATTCGAGACAATATTGTGTTCAGATTTTGACCATACTTAATACATCTACATCATCTTTTCCAAAATTTGACCATACGTTAAGAAATTTGAGTGCTTCTGCACGTTCACACCATCCGAATGTCAGCATCGGATGGTGTGAACGTATTGAATTGGTGCGTCATGTACCGCAACTTTTGTGCGTCCAGACTCGAGAGTGAACACTGACACCGTCACAAATTGTTCGACTATCCTTAATGAGCCAGGTGACTTTACATCTATACCAAAAGAAAATGTAGATGTGTATGTTCCATCCTAAAATAAAAATAGGTTTTTTCCTTACCATCACACTCCATTCTTCTCATTGCTATTTTTCTTAGCTAAAACATGTGCATGTTTTTCTTCACTAAAACACCCATGTGTTAGCCCATCCTAGAATACAAATAGGCTTTTAAATATTCATTTAAATTTATTTTTAAATATTCCAGTGCATGGCCATAAATTGTTTTTTAAAATCCAAACTCCCATGTTCTAAATCCATGAAATCCATACATAAATCCCAATGCAACTTAGAAATTTCTAATGTAAACCCCAAGATAGTGTCCCACCATTGATGAATGTTGAGATTGTAATAGAAATGACGAACCTAAGAAATTTGAGATATATTTTTAGGGGCAGAGACCCACTTTCATGCTCACTTGCCTTAATCTCACATGCAGTTACCCAAGAAAATGGGGAAATGTATAATATTGCATTTTATGGACAACATAGAAAACATGCACATGGGTTGGATGATAATAAAACAAAAAAACAAAAATTAGCAAAGACGATGTATTCACCATTTTCATAAACCCTTGTAGATGTGAAATTCCACACACTAATTGATCTCACAATAGTACAACTATCAACCATTTATTGATAACTAGATGAATAAGTTGCACATGGTTTTCAATGTGCCACTTCATCACAATAGGAAAATTCCAATATACATTTTGAGAAAAATGTATGGAGAGTTTATTTTGGGAAAATATGTTAACTATTTTCATTACTTAGAATTCTATGTGGTTAGTTTGGGGATTCCATTAAACTAATCCAATGTGATCCATCTATTGTAAGTCACCCAAACCCTCCATCCCTATAGGAATTAACCTAAGGGAGATTTTTATCTTGTACAAAAAGTTCTTCCATCAACACAATAAACATTGATGTAGCTGACATGGTTGTTGATACATTGTGACACATTTGTGGAGGAAACAAATTAGTTGAGGCCACCATATCCCAATGGTGTAGGATCATCATCTTATTGTGGGGATGGACCAACATCTGGAAGTGGGGACATACCATCATCTAGTAGTGCTCACACTTGGTATTCACATCCATGCACCTTTTCTGGAAAGACTTTTCATGTTCCTTTGAGAGATATTTCAAAGGATGGATTTTTTAGTAAGGTAAGTAAATTGCTATGTTTAACTTATATTGGATTTATAATTCGTTGAGTAGTTTTGTTCACATTTTTTCCCTTATGGTATATATCTATTGCTAATATATAGTTTTTAAAATTAAATAGTTGTAAGCTTCTCTACAAGAACAAAATGTCGATGTGCCCAAGATCACCCCCTCAGATACTACCACCATCAAGGTATTAATTTAGTTGAATTCTTACCTAAAATATGTTTATTCTCAAATACATAATGATAATAGAAATCTCTAATGGTTTGTGTGTAGGTGATTCACTCCACGGTAAGCACACAACCATTGTCTCTTAGGAATACAAATGAAAGGGTGGTCATAGCAAGAGAATGAAAATGTCTTCCATAATGTATAACCTATTCATAGATACTAATTAAATTGATTCATTGCACATGCATTTGTTAATTGTCTAATCATGTATGTTTGCAACACTAGTCAGAGACATCATTGTGACATCCCCATTTCCCATCTTAGTATATTACATTGACATGCCTTCTAATGGTATAACTATGTCAAATTTGACATGAATGGTTAGCATAGCCAGTTTTATCATGTGTTCAATGGAGGAAACTCACATAGAGGTAACCATTAAGATAGATCATATAAAGTATTTTTTTGTGTTGACTTATAAAGTGTTATGACCCAATTCCTTTAAAAATTATAAAATGTCAATGAATACAATCCACTTCGAGGGGGAAACCTCCTTTTACAATATATCTAATTTAGAATAAAATATGAGATGAGATAAGATGATCCTAAGATTAGGTCTCCTTGGTATATATATGGGAGACAATGGGTACAATTATAATGAAAGGGTACAATGAAGGGTTCTAGCCAACATACAATTATAAGACTATAAATGTAATAATTCAATATCTAGGGATTAATAATGGGTTTTACACATAACATAGGGATTTGTCTAGGTATTAAGATGCCCCTACCCTTCAAACAAGTGTTTTCCTCAACACTTCAATAATTGTGAGTGTTTTTGCATGAAGAAATCATCTTCCCATGTTGCCTCTTCCACTGGTAGGTTCTTCCATTTGACGAGGTACTCTATAACTGCTCAATTTATTAGTTGCTTAATCCTTGTTTTAAGGATTATTTATGGTTCTACTATGATTTTGCCTTCTTCATTAATCTCTAGTAAAATAGGTTGGGCTGGGATCTTCTTGTTGATTACCTTCTTTAAGAAAGAAACATGGAAGGATTGGTGTACACATGAGTATGAATGCAACTCCAATTTGTAATCCATACTTCCAACCCTTTACAAAACCTTATAATGGCCATAATATTTTGGGTGCTAATTTTTTGTCCTTCTTTTGTTTCTTGAGGGAGGTTGTAGCTTCACAAATACCCAATCCCCCACTTCAAATTCCCTTTCACTGTGATGTTGATCTACTTGTTGTTTCATCATATTTTGTGCCATAACCAAGTTGTCCTTCAATAGTTTGAGAACCTCTTATTGGTTCCCTATGTGGTCCTCCACTGCTTGAGCCTTTATATTCCCTTTCAAGGGTGATGCAATGGGTGGAGGATGATATCCATAAAGTGCTAGAAATGGGGACATTTTTTATGAAGTATGGAAGGATGTGTTGTACCACCATTATTCCAAGGGAAACCATTTGACCCATTGTGTATATTTATCATATGAAAAGAAACGAAGATATCCTTATAGAAATTTATTCACAATGTCATTTTCCCATCGAATTGAGGATGGTAAGAAGAGTTGTGAGCCAATTGAGCATACAAACAAGAAAATAATTCAGTCCAAAAATTCCAGTGAAAATTGGATCTCTGTCACTTACAATAATCTCGGGAACTCCATGCAGTTTTTGAATTTTTTCCATGAATGTTGTGGTTATTCTATCTACTTCAAAAGGATGAGAAAGAGAGTAAAAATGGGCATACTTTATCACTCAATCTAGTACTACCATGATGACAGCCTTTCCTTCAAATTTGGGTAAACCTATAATAAAATCCACTTAAACTTGTTCCCAACATTGACTTTGTATAGATAATGGTTGTAGGAGACCTGGCATATTGATCATCTCTCCCTTATTCTATTGGAGGACCAAACATTCATAAACAAAATGTTGAACATCAATTTTAAGACATTCCTAGAAAAAATCCTTCTTGATCCTGTGGCATGTTTTCAAGAATCCTAAGTCCTCCTATAGGAGAGTTGTGCATTATGGAGGGACCTTTTGTTTGAGTTGGAAATTCTTACATAAATATAGGTGATCATGGTACCATAGAAAATCATTCTTCCATACAAAATTATCTAATGAAATGGGGTACTCATGCAGTGGTTGAATGATCTTGCACACCTCTTGATCTTGCTTCCATTTTATCCTTGCTTCTTCCACCTAATCAGATTGTAGAATAGAAATAACACATAGTGAACCTTATGTTTCTTCTTCTTTCCTTGAAAGGGCATCTGCCACAACATTATTTTTTCCTTTTTTTAGATAATTTCGAAGTCATAACCTGGAATATTTGTAACCCATTTTTGTTTCTCTTCTGGAGATAATTATTTCTCCAAGAAGTACTTCAAACAATCATGATTTTTTTTTTACTTTCAAGTGTTCTCCTATTAGGTAAGGGAACCATTTTAGAACTGCATGCAGTATGGCCAACATTTCTTTTTCATAAATGGGTTTGACTAAGTTTTTTCCTTAAAGTTTTATACTTTCAAAGGTAAGGGGCCTTCTTGATTTCATTTAAACCACACTATTTCCATGGCTTGAGGCATCACACTCCATAATAAATCTTTTTGAAAATTTCGGTGCGTCCAGGACGGGAGTTGTGCACATAGCTTCCTTAAGTTTTTCAAAATATTTGGTTTCTCATTTGTTCCAAGAAAATGCTTCCTTTATGAATAATGTTGTTAGAGGTATTGTTAATTTACCATAGTTCTTGACAAAATTGCAATGATATCCTATCAATCCTAAGAATCTTCTAAGTTTCTTCAAGAATTTGGGAATTGGCCATTCCCTCATACATTAAATTTTTTTAGCGTCCACTTTTACACCTTCATGAGATACAATATGACCCAAATATTCAACTTCTTGAAACCCAACGGAACACTTGGAAGGCTTTTCATAAAGTTGTTTCTCTTGCAGTAGTTGTAATACTCTGTCAACATGTTGTACATGCTCTTTCCAATATTTGTTGTAGATTAGTATGTCATCAAAAAATAATAACACAAATTTTCGATGGAAGGGATTGAAAATATAATTCATCAGGATTTGAAATGTTGAAGGTGCATTAGTAAGTCCAAATGTCATAACCAAAATTTCATAATGAACTTCATGTGTTCTAAAATATGTTTTAAGAAATATATTATTTCCTTGTTTTGATTTGATGATATCCTGAACGAAGATCCATCTTAGTAAAAAAAATTCTCCATACAATTCATATAATAATCCATCAATGGCCGAAATAGGAAACTTTTCTTTGATGTTCATTTTGTTGACATGTCTATAATATGGAAACATATTCCATGAACCAACCTTTTTTGTAAACATCACCAATAGGGAATTTGGCTAGGTTGAATGACGTTGGCCTCTAATAATCCGGATTTATGAGAATGGTGGCAACTTATCTCTGAGAAGAGATGTGATGTCTACTCTCATTCAAAAGAGGATGATTACAATGAGGCTATGAAATAGTTTTTATAATAAACATGAATTCCAAAACCTTATACATCCAAAAACCTAACACTAGGAGTTGAAGCGCCAAACGTCATGTGGGCCCTGTTGGGGTAAGTTGGTACATCAACTTCCCAAGGTCGTAACTTTTTCATACAATCTTCATTTTATCAGCATGATATCTTGTTGGAAAAGTCTATCCGAGGACTACACCTTATGTTGTCAAAATATGACTCTTCCTATAGTTTTAATGTGGCAATCCCTAAAAATGTTGTTTATGGCCTCAAAATGGCCCCTGAAGTTCAGGACCCAAAAACTAGGAAAAAACTACCAAACTGAGAAACTGCCAAGAGGAGATAGTTGGAATATGTGGGTGTCCATTGATATCCACCTATATCAATCCTCCTTGCTTAGGAATAAATGGTCTCCATTGCATCGATTTCCCCCATCAAACGAGTAAATTTCTACTGAATTTGGCCCCAGGCAAGCCACTTGGCTTGGTGCAGGAGCTTCCCCACTTTGACAACCCGATCAAGATGGATCCTTGTTAAGAACCAAATATCAATATAGCATAGAAAAACCTCAGAATAAGTACTCAACGCCTTGAAAAAGAGAGAAATTCATATAATAAGCCTCTTCGAGGAGGAAACCTCCTTATGCCCACATAAATGTACAATTACAACATGATTCAAAATGAAAATGTATCCTTGGTATATATAGGAGACTACGAGGTATAATTACAACTAATGGAATAAAGTCGACATAAATAAAATGACATTACTAATGTAATATTCCCCAATTAAGGGGTAATGAGTCACTATTTAGGGCTTAACATGCCCCTCCCCTTGAGACAAGTGTTGTCCGAAACACTTGAGTAAATTTGGATGTTTCTGTATAAAAGACTCATCTTCCCAAGTGGAATCTCCAATTGGTAGTTTCCTCCATTTAATGAGATACTCTGAAATGGATCTATTCCTCAGCTAGAAAATTCTTGTGTCAGTGATGGCTTCAGGCTCAAATATGATTTTTCCTTCCTCGTCAAGTTCTGACAATATAGTTTGAACTGGGATCTTGTCACGTATAACCTTCTTTAAGCATGAAACATGGAAAATTGCATGTACTCGTGAAGATGCAGGCAACTCCAATTTGTATGCCATAGTACCAATCTTTTGCAACACCTTATAAGGGACATAGTAGTTTGGTGATAATTTATTATCCTTATTGGCTTGCTTGAGGGACATCTATTTGTATGGTTGTAGTCTTAAAAAAACCAAATCTCCCACTTCAAAACTTCTTTCAGTACGATGTTGATCTGCTTGTTGTTTCATGCGATTTTGTGCCATGGATAGGTTGTCCTTTAATATTTGGAGAACTTGTTGTTGATGCTCGATGTGATCTTCCACTGCTTGAACCTTATATTTTTCTTTTAGACAAGAAGTGATGGAAGGAGGGTGGTATCCATAGAGTGCCATAAATGGTGTCCTTTTTGTTGCAGTATGAAAGGAAGTGTTATACCACCATTTTGCCAAGGGTAACCATTTGAACCATTGTGTTTGTTTATCAAAGATAAAGCAACGAAGGTATCCTTTGAGACATTTGTTCACTATCTCGGTTTGTCCATCAGATTGCAGATGATAGGATGAGCTATGAGTCAATTGAGTACCAAAACAAGAAAATAATTATGTCCAAAAATGTCCAGTGAAGATGTGATCTCTGTCACTTACAATAATCTTTGGGCTGCCATGTAGCTTTTGAAATGTTTCCATGAATGCGGTGGCAACTGTACTGACTTTGAAGGGATGAGAGAGTGCACAAAAGTGTACGTACTTGGTCAGTCTATCAACAATCACCATGATGACACTCTTTCCTTAAGACTTCGGTAACCCTGTGATAAAATCCATGGAAACCTCCTCCCAATGTTGACTTGGGATGGCTAATGGTTGTAAAAGACTTGGGGTCTTAATTGTTTCAACATTGTTTTGTTGGAAAACCAAATATTCTACCACAAACCTTTGAACATCAGTTTTAAGTCCATCCCCAAAAAAAAAAATCTTGACCCTATGGTAGGTTTTCAAAAATCCCGAGTGCCCTCCTACTGGAGAGGTGTGCAATTCCAATAGTACCTTTGTTTGGGTTGGGAGTTATTACATAAATATAAGTGATATTTGTACCATGGTGAATCGTTTTTCCATGTATATGTATCTGACGCACTGGAATCATGCTGCAACCTATGAATGAGTCCGCACTTTTAAGTCATTTTTCCTTTCATCTCTTGCTTCTATTATCAAATCGGTTTGGATGATCGATATAGAATAGAGAAGACCTCAACATCTTCATCCTTTCTTGAGAGTGCATCTACCACAACATATTTCTTCCCTTTTTTATAAACAATTTCAAAATCCTGTAATATCTTGGTCACCATTTTTATTTGTTTTCTAAAGATAGTCTTTGTTCCAAGAAATAATTAAGACTATCATGATCTGATTTGACCTTAAAGTGCCTACCTATTAGGTAAGGGCGGCTATTTCTTCAATGCATGTAGTATTGCCATCATTTCAACTTCTCATAAATGGGTTTGTGTAAGTCCTTTACCTTGGTGGTCCACATTCAAAGCTAGAGGGCCTTCCTTCTTACATTAGGACAACATCAATTCCATTTCTCGAGGCGTACATTCCACAATGGTTTTTGTAAAGAGTGCGAATTGGATGAGACAAGAGCTTTTCACATTACCTCTTTAAGTTGTTGACAATTTTTAGTTTCTTAAGGGTTGTGAAAGTAAATCCCTTCTTGGTTAGTTATTAGTTAAAGGTTAGCTGTTCTTCCATAGTCTTGAACAAACTTACTTGGTGGAAGTAACCTGTCAAACCAAAAATCCTCTAAGATTCTTTTCAATGTTTGGGAATCGTGGGTGCATCATGGACTTAATATTGTTAGGATCTGCCTTGACACCTTCATGAGATGTATACAATATGACCCAAATACTAAACCTCCTTCACCCAAATGAAAATTTTGGATGGTTTGGAATATAGTCGTTTCTCCTTTAGTGGTTAACCTTATCAACATGTAGCACATGATCCTCCCAATGATTATTTATAGATTGGTATATCATCAAAATACTAACACAAGTTTTTTTGAAGGAAGGGCTTGAAAATGAAATTCATCAACCCTTGGAGTGTAGA
Organism: Picea sitchensis; assembly: GCA_010110895.2. Taxonomy (NCBI): domain Eukaryota; kingdom Viridiplantae; phylum Streptophyta; class Pinopsida; order Pinales; family Pinaceae; genus Picea; species Picea sitchensis. The sequence continues at coordinate 39,855 of SNQJ01S0109696.1, forward strand.
AGGTGCATTTAGCCGGAGTCAAAAGGCATGAACAAAAATTAGGTAATGGCCTTCATGAGTTTGGAATGATGTTTTGGGATATCTTCTTCCTTCATTCTAATCTGGTGATACCTCAAACAAAGAGATCCAACTTTGTGATAGATTTCTCCATGTAGTTCATCCCAACAATTCATCCAATGGCGATGGGAATAGGAAACTCATCTTTAATGGTGATCTTGTTGGATTCATAGATAATATGGACACATACACCATCATCCATCTTTCTTGAATACCATTACCACCTAGTCTTGAGTAAGAACTTTGGCTAGGTACAATAATGCACCGACCCTCTAACATTTCTTCAACCAATAGCTCAATTTCACTCTTATAGGCATAATGGTATCTGTATGGCGATGTTAGGAGGAACACTCTCTAAGAATTAGGTGAGAATATCATGATCATGATTTCGAGGAATTGGGTGGAAGACAGCTGGAAATACTTTTGATTCTTATCAATGATCCCTTGAGATCTAGAGGAATGAATGTCTTGGATGTTTGAACATCTATTGGGCATAGTTGTGCGGTAACACATTGATGCCCCTTTTCCAATAATTTTTGGAATGCCATTAGAGTTTATCATCTTACTTGGTTTCCCTGTGATACCTCTTAACTCAATTTCTTTTTTCTTTCGATGAAAATTTCATGAAAAGTTCTTGAAAATTAAAAGGCATTGATTTCTACAATGATTGTAACCATTGGATTCTAGTACAACATCAGCACCACCCATGGGTATATAAATCGTGGACTATTCATTACATATTCCCCATAGTAATATTGATATTACTGCATTTTCTTGAGCAATTGATAGTTCCTCCATCTACAATCATTACTTGGAAACTTCTGGTGTTGGATATGCAAAGAAATTTAGATCTTTGGCTAATTCACGAATTGAATAAAATTATGAGTGCTGCGAGAATCAATTAGGACTAATACCTTTTCTTTTTTGATGTATCCGCCGATCTTGGGGTTTTGAGGAGTGCTAATTCCAGCCAATGCATTACACAATATGGGGGGAGTCAACTCTTCGGTGAAAATTGATTACGTTTTCATCGGAGATGGTTCTTGTTCTTGTTCTTGTTCTTCTTCCTCTTCACGATCTATGTAGAATAATTTCTTCACCACCACAATTATGTCCCTTCTTGTGCCTCACCAATTAAAGCATGTAAAACCGTTTTCTCTTTCCTCCAATTGTTGAGGTGTGTATGGGTTGAGGTTTTTTAAAAGGAGCATTATTCTCTCTATACACATTGAAGCTTGGTCAGCCTAGTAGCCATAGCCATATTTTTACTTTCAAAATTTCTTTCCACCCTAAATGCATTCTCAATGATTTGGGTTCCCAAAGCCGAACCTCATGTTTAATGTTATCCTTTAAAGTTCCTATAGATACATCAATCAAGTGCTCATATGGAATATCACCCATTTACCTTATGTTCAATCTTTGGAAGTTCTCAATGTGCTCTGTAATTGAACCCTTTTGCCCAATGATTTATCAATTGGCTAAATAAGGTGTGCTCCTTGTATCCTCATGAGTGTGATATCGACAATACATGAAAATTGTCCAAGTGTGAGTGATTTGTGAGAACAAATCCATTGATACTCATCCTGGCTGATTGGGTTCTAAATATAAAGAAACAATTTGTACCTTTTTATTGTATGTGGCACATTATGTGAATCAAAAGAATTACTCCATTTGAAGTATCCATGTGAGTGGGTCATTGCCATCAAACTTCCTCATATCGATCTTAGGAGGCATTGATTGGTCTTCAACCCAAAGTTGAGTTCTCCATTCTTGATTCATCTTCCTTGTTCCCTCATCATGAATTTCATGGGACCACATTTTTAGTTTTAGTTGTCCTCTCTATTAGAAAATTTTCATTCCTTCCATGATCTCCCTTTTAAACCATCCATCTTGGTATCCATTATTGTCTCCAATTTAGCTTGATTGAATCCATCATCCCTTGTAGTTCATCTTTTGTCCCTTTGTCTGTCTTTTTTGTAATTCATTTATGTCCCTAATGCATTTCTTCACCTTCATCAAGAGTCCAAGTGGGACTTTACGGAGGCTTATTTGAGATTATACAGAAGTTCCCCTTTTTTAGGTGGCATGTTGGCCAAGTATCACTTTGAACCTTGATTTTGAGGAGATTGGTTGCTAGACAATCTTTCTTCTCTTGTATATCCAAGTTTCATCCCTTGGGTATGAAAGATTTATTTTTGTAGTTCTCTGATATTTCTTCTGTGATGCCAGGTATGATCAAATTGGATTTTCCAAGTGGAATTTATGGTAATGTCTCCACAACTTGATGATTTTTTTTTCGAGGAAGTCTCACTTGTATAGCATGCTGCATGAAATAATTTGACATTAAAATTAAAACTTGTACCCAAAATACTTCTGGTGTCCACTATCAATGCAACTAGTCTCACTCAATTTGGATACTCACAAAGAAGTTATTATAGTTTTACCTAGAACACCTTGGGGCTAGTCAATGGGACTGGTGAGGATACCCTATATGTTCGAGGTTGTATCTACAAATGTAAGATTACCTAGAACCTGAAATTTTTACCACCGGGTACCTTACTAATTTTTGGAATATCCTCCATATTTAAGGGTTTGAAACATTACATAGAATTTTTTATAGTGAAAATTCTGATAGTCGGTTCAAGATGATTCCAGGCCACTGTCTTACCGGGTTATCTCCGAAATTATAATGCCTCGAGAGATGAAATTTTAATAGCGATACCTTGATCTATCTACTAAATATCCTCAGAGGTTCCTTTGAAATGTTGTAGAAAACACATTATAGATGGAATTCTACGGTGTCTCGGATGTATGAGAGAACCAAGACCTTGAGCTCTAATACCATATGTTAAGAGACAAAAATCAATATAGCATAGAAAAACCTCGAATGAGGTACTCAGCTGAGAAAAGAGAATTAGGATAATAGAAAGCCTCTTGAGAGCCTCCTTATGCCCACATAAAATGTACCAATTACAAGATGATTCCAAAGAAATGAAAATGTCTTGAACATATATGGGAGACTTCGAGGAGGTATAATTACAACTAATCCGAATAAATCCGACATAAATAAAATGTGATTACTAATGTAATATCAGAATAAGTACTCAACGCCTTGAAAAAGAGAGAAATTCAGATAATAAGCCTCTTCGAGGGGGAAACCTCCTTATGCCCACATAAATGTACAATTACAAGATGATTCAAAATGAAAATGTCTCCTTGGTATATATAGGAGACTCAGAGGTATAATTACAACTAATCGAATAAATCCGACATAAATAAAATAACATTACTAATGTAATATGCCCCAATTAAGGGGTAATGAACCACTATTTAGGGCTTAACAATCCTCTATTGGTGAGTTCCATTGAACTGTGTGTCCGCGATATGATCATTGGATGCCTATTCCATGTAGTTGGGGTTGATCTATATTGGTTTCAATTGTTCTGGTATCTTTGAGGTGTCCAATAATGGTGGAAAATATGGCCAAAGGAGGTATACATTAAATATTGGATCCAAGCCATGGAAGGGTGGAATTTTTAGCTCAAAAGAATTATCACCCATATCCTTGGTGATGGTGTAAGGTTGGTAGGGGAGTGGAAGAAGCTTCTAATGGGGCCCCGTAAGGAATTCCTTTTGCAAGTGCAACCAAAATTTATCTTCCACTTGAAAATTGTGTGACACCTGATGTTGATCATGGTGTTGCTTGTACTTGGCAATGGACTTATGTAAAATATCATCAACCTGTTGGTGTATTTGTTGGATATGATCAGTGAACCTAGTAGCTTTGTCGGCTTCAGTTTGAGCATGGGATGAGTCTTCCTAGGTGGACGTAAGGGGTAGCGCAACATCCATGGGACCCAATGGTTGAAATCCCAACCCAACCTGGAAGGGGTTGTGGCTGGTTGAGCTATGTAGTGCTCTGTTGTAGATTTGTTGAACATAGGGAAGGATCTCGTCCCATGTGTAGGGATGCTTGTAATTGTACATGCGCAAGATATGCATGATCATCCGATTGACGACCTCGGTTTGACCATCCGTCTGGGGGTGGAAGAAAGTGGATTTTGTGATCTTGGTGTCCAACAATGACCAGAGTCTCGACCAGAATGTGTTGAGGAACCGATTGTCATGATATGAGACGATGGTTTTTGGCATCTCAAAATGTACCCATACTCATTTGAAGAAGAGCTTGGCAGTGGTCTCTGTTGTGATTCTCTTCTTGCAGGCAGCCATAATCGTCATTTTAGAAAAACGATCAAACACCAAAAAAACGCAGTCATTTACCTTATTGGTGGAAGGAAGGCCCAGAATGTAATCCATCAATATGGATTCCCAGGGCCTTTTAGGAGTAGGAAGAGGGGTGTACATCCCTGTTTTCTTAATGGTCGGTTTGGAAATGGTGCAGGTAGTGCAAGACCTGATATACTTAACAACATACTATCAAAGTTTCGGCCAATATAAATGTTGCTACGATGCTACCATTGTATTTTCAACGCCAAAGTGTCATGCCACTCGACTGTAGTGGGATTCCCAAATCATCTTCGCTCGCTCACTTGGTGGAAGGAAGAGATGGCCCAGATGGTACAACAACCCATCCTGAAGACGGAAGTCAGTGACAACTATGTTTTGTCCCAACATTTGGTAATTTGTGGATAAGTCATGATCACTATCAGAGTTGGGACCACCCGGAGGTCTCATGGTTGCAATAATTTAGCACCGTGGTGAATTCTGCAACTAGAGGGTGGTTGAGGCAATCAACGATGCAATTTTTGCTTCCTATATTATACTTGTTGTTGATATGGAACTGCTACAAGTATGTGGACCACTTCTGATGACGACTATTCTACAATTCTCCCTGTGTCTGCATGAATTGCAACGACTTATTATTGGTGTAGATGATTGTCTCCTTCCCAAGAATGTAATGCCTCCATTGGCAGTAGGCTTTCACAATGGAGTGCATTTATTATTTGTAAGTAGGGTACTTACGGACAACATCTGATAATGTCTCACTATGATAGGCCACAGGGTTTTCGTGTTGACTGAGAACTGCACCCACGACATAGTCTGAAGCATTTGTCTTGATCTCAAGGGGTTGTTGCAGGTCAGGTAATGGGATCACTATGGATGAACACAAGTGTTTCCTCAAATCATCAAATGATTATTGTTGCGAAAATCCAAAAATGAACTTTTCCTTACCACCACCCCTAGTTACTTGGATAAGGGCCCATGCAATATGGGAGAATCCCAACACAAACCTGTGATAGAAATTGGCAAGGCCTGAAAAGCTATGAAGCTCAGTGAGTGTGGTTGGGGCTGGCTAGTCACAAATGACCTAGATCTTAGCAATATAAACATGCACTCCATGTTCATCAACAGTGTAGGCTAGGTATTATACCCTATCCATGCCGAAGGAGCATTTTTACAAATTTTTGTATAGCTTGTGTTGTCGTAGAGTGTGCAAAACCTAATGAATATGTTGCAAGTTTTCCTCCCAAGTCTTGTTGTAGATGAGGATGTCCTCCACATACACCACCAAAAAATAATTGGTGAAAGGAACCAAGATATCATTCATCATCCTCATGAAATTTGTTGGGGCATTCGTCAAACCAAAGGGCATGACCAACCATTTGAAAAGACCTTCTTTGGATTTCAAGGAATTTTTCCATACATCAGTCTGCTCTATTGGGACTTGATGGTATCCAAACTTCAGATCAATCTTACTGAAGTATTTGGCCCCCTTGATCTGGTCAAGGAGATCGTCGATTTGGGGAATCAGGTGCCATTTCCTGACTACCATTTTATTTAGGGCCAGGTAATCGATGCAGAGTCACCAGGTCTTGTCTTTCCTCTACAAAATTATGTTTGGGATTCCACATGGTGATGAGCTCGATCAGATGTGCCCATTTGGGAGCATTTCTTGGATCTAATGCTTGATCTCCCCATTTTCTAATAGAGAGTGATGATAGACAAAACCATTGGGTAGTGGTGCACTGGGGGTCAGATCGATTGGATGCTTTACTTGATAGTGTAGAGGTACCTCAGTGGGTGAGGAAAAGATGTCTTTTTATTCTTCCACAACCTTATCCATTTTATTTTGTTTCATGGAGAGATCAGTCGTAGAGGCCATGGATGTGGGTGAAACCTTTCACTCACTTTGAGAGAGAATCACAAAGAATACAAACTTCCTGGTCTGAGAGATGAACTTCTTGGATTTCTTGGCAGAGATCAAGGAAATGGTAGTATGTCAGACTACCTCGGGTATCATCTACAATTTCCTTTTAAATTTTATAATAACATTGTGAGGCATAGACTCATATATAACATGGAATTTCCATAAATAAGGTTGGCCCAAAAGAACTTCACAAACTTCAAGGGGAGAAACATCACACAATACCTCATCTTTGAAGATCTTGATGTTGTAGGGCAGGAGACATCGTTAGCTGATGCGAAGATCGCTTCCTTGGCATAGCCATCCGATGGTGCATGGATGTGGGTGCAGTGTTGTTGGAAGGGATAGCTTCTTGATGACCTCTACTGAGATGAGGTTCTTCTGGATACCACTATCAATGCTGAAGTGTAGTGGAGTACCATTCACCCACATTTGTGAATGAAAGAGACACTCTCCTTCCTCTGGCTCATAAGTTTCTGTGGGTTGGATCTTGGTGGTAGCAACGATGGCACTGGGTTCCACATCAATAATATGTCTCCCCTTTTCTAGTTATTAATCTGAGTCAAAATCCACATCTATTTTAGAGGATTTTACCTCTGCCACCAATGAATTCTTTTAGAGGCAATCAAAAGTGTTATTCTCGGGGCTCTTATGGAAGTCACACCACTTCCTAGTGTCTTTCTTCATCTCCCCATTGTCATTATTTGTTTGCATCTTAGACTGGTTTTCCTGAGGCTGTCCATATTTTATTTTCCCTTTATTTTGCGGGTTGGGGTGCCCTTTCCCTGCTTCTTCTATGAGGGGTTCCCAGACCCAAACTTCCATGTCTTTTGTTTAAGCTTCTACACAATTTTGATAGCATATTGATAGGTTGCACCCAATGACGAGATGTCAAAAAACTCCATTTCTTTCTAGATGTATCTATGCAAACCGACATGGTATTTGAGCACCAGATGACACGCAAAATATTTGATACCCATATTGTTGCACAAGGTATGGAAGACATTGGGGAAATCTGGCACTTTTTGGTCTCTTTCCTATCACAGTGTGGTCCATCTTGTATACAAGTCATCATAACTTCCAACAGGGTAGTATTGTTCCTTAATAACATCCCTGTAGGAACGTCAAGTGGGTGAAACTCCAAATAATGTGGATCCCTCTATTTCCTTTTCCTCAAAGAAATTCTCCCACCAATATTTGACATGGGGGATGGCCTTTAAGAGAACAAATGTAATCTTTTCCCTATCAGAAAAGTTGTGGACAAAAAAATACCCTTCTAGAAGGTATTACCATTTACCTACGACATCCGCATCTATTTGACCTTCAAATATACAAATATAAAAATTGATCTATACCTTGAAGGGGGCAGTGGATCTGATTGAGGTAGATGTGTCACTTGTCAGCATCCGTCGAAGGATTTGCGCAAGTATGTCCATCATCTCGTTCCTCTGTCGCTCGAGGGATTCCTCAAGTAACATTTTGAAATGATCTTTTTTCCCATCATATTTATTTTTGCCTCTCATGGAATTTTTCCTCGGAATGCGAGATCAGTTGTCCTCAAGATAAATAATCTTGAGACCCAACTCTCTATACCTTGACCTCGTCGGGGACATGCACTAAAAATGACAAGGAGCAAACAACTTTGATACCAATGATCTGGATTTATGAGCAAAACAAAATGAAACATATATTTATAATACTAACACAGAGACACAGTGAATAATAAAAGAGATACAATAAAACTTGACCTCTATTAAATAACAAATATGTTTAAACTATAAAATGCATACTAAAACAAGATTTCTAGAATGATGGAAGCTTATCTCTGAGAAGTGATGTGACGACTACGCTCATTCGCAATAAGATGAGTACATTGAGGCTCTAAAAGAATTTTTACAATAAAAATGAATGCAAAAACCCTAGACATACAAAAACCTAACCCTAGGAGATGATGCGCCAAAACTCATGTGGGCCTTGTTGGGGTAAGTTGGTACATCAACTTCCTGGGGTCGTAAGATTTGCATATGATCTTCGTTTTAGGCACAAGATAGCCCATTGGAAAGGTCTATCCGAGGAATAAACATTATGTCATCAAAATATGACTCTATCTACACTTTGAATATGGAGAACACTAAAAATGTTTCTTAGGGTCTCAAAACAACCTTAGAAGTTCGGGACTCAAAAACTAGGAAAACACTTCCAAACTTCCAAACTGCCAAGATAAGTGAGCTGGAATATGTGGCTGGCCACCGATATCCACCTGGATCATCTAACATTTCTCGTATCACATGCTCAATATCACTATTTTGTGCAAATGGACATTTGTAAGGAATAATTTTAGGTGGTAGACTTCCTCATTCCAAATTAATAACATGGTCATGATATCGAGTATGTAGAAAACCCTTAGGAATTTCACCAAATACCTTGAAATGATTGTTGATAACTATTTGGAGATCTAGTTGAGCATAGGATATATATGTTTGAACATCAAGTGAGAAAAATTGTGCAATTACACCCTAGTGTCCCCTTTTGAGTAATTTTTTCCTGCTATTGGATCTTATCACGTTAGAAGGTTTCCGTTGGATACCTCTAAGCTCAATTTCATTTCCATTTGAGGAAAATATCATGAAAAAATATTCAAAATTAATGGCCACTATTCCCAATGATTTTAACCATTCGACCCCTAATACAACATTAGCACCACCCATTTGGATGGAAATCATGGGGCTACCCCAAAAATACTCCCCCATGTTGAGCTTAATGGTATTTCATTTTCCTGAAAAACTTATGGTACCTCGATTTGTAATCATTACTTGAAACTCTAGTGTGGTATATACAAAGAAATTGAGATATTTTTCCAATTTGTAATTAATGAAATTATGGGTACTACGAGAATCAATCAATAATGTTACCTTTTTCTTTTTGATGTATCCTTGTATATTGAGGGTTTTTTGAGTACTCATGTTATCCAATGCATGACAATATATTGTTGGGGCAGTCACTTCTAGATCTGGATTTTGTGGTGGTTCCAATTCATGATATTCACAGTTTATGTAGAATAATTTCTTCTCACCGCATTTATGCCTCTTACTGTACATGTTCTCCCAATTGAAACATAGTCCTTTTGCACTTCTTTCATCCATTTGTTGATGTGTCAACCTTGTTAGTTGAGGTACGATTGTCTTGTGAACCCAAAAATGATCTTACTCCTTGTGTATTCTCCAATTGTAGAATTATGTGTAGCCTTATTCTTGGCTTGAATATGATGAGAAAATTTCATAGATTCCTTAATATTTCTAGGATGTCTTAAGAAAAAATCATGTTTAATGTCTTCCTTTAATCGACTTACGTAAGATTCCAACAAATTTTCATCACTTATTTCATCCACCCTTGTGGCCAATACTTGAAATTATGAATTATAATATTCAATATCACCTAAGTGTTTGATTCTTGTCAATTGATAGAAGTAGTCATGTTCCTAAATTCTCCTAGATTGTGCTTCTAAGTCTATTTTAAATAAACCTCAAGTATAATCATAAAACGAGGTCTTCTTTTTAATTACCCATTGATACCGTTGACATGGTTTTATCTCAAATTTGAAAGTTGCTTTGTGAATCCTTTTCTTATCATTCATAATACTATGAAGTTCAAAATATTGATATATTTGGTTCACCTAGGTAAAGACCTCTATTCCATAAAAATTATTTAATTCAATCTTAGGAAACTTGAATCTAGGACCCCCACCATAATCAACTCCACTATTAGAGTTAAATTCACATGAGAATTTCTTATTATATTTATCGGTAAGTGATTCAACCTGAATACTACCTTTCTTTTCATGAGTTCATTGCATTTTAATATCTCCTTCAGGGAGCCTCTCATATAGAACATGAAATATCATGGAAGACAAGGAATTTTTCAATTCTTTCATGGATTTTTGTATTTCTTCTTTATTTTCATCCATATTTTCATTCATCTTATTTTTCATTTCATGCATATTTCTTTTCATATTTTCATCCATCTTATGTTTCATTTGTTCCATATTTATTTTCATGTCTTCCTTATTTGCATTCATCTTGATTTTCATGTCATTCTTATTTCCATTCTGTAACATCCCGCTCTGGCGCACTGACAAAACTTATTCTTTGAGGACACTTGCTCACAAGTGATCTGGATTTTTATGATGATAAACCACTTATCCTTGATGATGATGCGTTATGATTCATGACATGATGTTTTACTATTGTTGTATACAGGTGCTATTGACTCAGTTTATTGAGTGTGTAGTGTTTTTGACCTAGAGGATGCAGAGGCATCGACGGAACCCTTGGACTCCGGATTGAGTCAGGGAGTGTGATATTGAGTTGATTTATTTACCATGATATTTATTGATTGGATGAT
>SNQJ01S0109698.1:0-29162 GCA_010110895.2 Picea sitchensis
CTGATTTTGTTTTTGAAATTGGGTGAAATTGTGAGAGGAACTTAGATCTGTAATTTATTTGGGCAAATTCGGCCTCTCGATGCTACATAAATAAAAAAATTCTCGCTGTTGTCCGCGGAAAAATCCCTGAAAATTTGCAGATTATTTAACAATACCATAAGTGTAAGGTAGCTAGAGAGGTAGTGGGGGGGCCCTCTGGGTGCAGAGATCAAGTCCTGTAGCTGGGTGCGCAGGAAGGGGAGGGATGGAGAGGAGAAGAAAGAAGATCTTCTAGCTAAGAGTGCAGACAAGAACTATATGATTCGTCTTAATACATTATAAATCATAGTTTTATGGACGTAGCCCTAGAGAGAGGGTGAACCACATATATCTTGTCTTGTGTGTGTGATTGATGCTATGTTCCTTTGCCTTTGATATACTATTATTGAATTACTGTGTTAGATCTGATAGGTAGTTGTGCGAAGTAAGAGATAAGTTGGTAAGTGATATATAAATGACTGAATTGCTCTGGTAGTCGATCCACTTGATATTCCCCTTGGTTGTAGACATCTATGTCCTGCAACCCCCTCATAGCTTCTTCGGGTGAGACTGCATCTTCCTTGCAGGTGTTGCCGAAAGGGCCAATAGCTAGAGTTTGTTGGTACACTCTTGGAGTGAACCCTGGGTCTTCCCCCGTGACAACAAATGGTTCCATTGCCGGGATAGGAATCTTCTTGAGGGAATGTCAAGGTGGTTCCCATCAAAGACAAAGATTCAGAAGTGGATAGAGGATCAATAAAAGGACTTCGCTGAAGCCCAGAACAAGAACCCTAATCTTAGTACAGAGGATTGGTTAGGAAGATATATGTTTACTGATATACACAAATTTTTCTTTGGGGGAATCCATCGGGAGCTATACGAGTGGTTAACTAGGTTAGCAGATACCCAGTTTGAGATTATATCTAGGACACCTATGGTCTGGACATCGATGCTAATCAATAAGGTCAAGGGAGTGAATAACGCCATGTCAAGAGTAGTAGACCACTGGTTTGATAGCACCATTGGAGGGTACATAACCGAGTTTGTTGTTGACAGAGTAGAGTCATACAACCAAGCCGAGAGATATTTCTTCAAGGGACCTAGAGGAATTTTTTTACATTTTATGAAGTTGAGAATCAAGATGCTATTGCATGAGAATAACATCTTGAAGATATAGTAGATTGGTCATATTTGAAAAAGCTAATGTTCAAAAATTCGGACAGTGACAACGACACAGAGGCTGGACATACGCGCAGTGGAAGAGCGTTCAAAGAAGTTCATCTTGCGAACTTATTTAAGAAGAACTACGTGGACGAGTGTTTCTATAGTGGAGAAGAGGCATATCTGATAGACGAAGAGCATTCAAAACCCGCTAGGGCAGAGTTAGGGAAAGCTGAAGAGCCTCGCTGGGACGAGCCAGAAACTTTAGAAACTGTGTAGACTGCCGAAGTAAGTACTATTATTTCTCCTGTTGATTTAGTAGCATTAAGCAATCAGAGTAATCCAAGCCACCGGAGAATTCAAAGTACTATCACTAGTAGTCCACCACATACTCAGTCAATAACCCTAGGAAGATCTATGGAAGATGAGATGAGGCTCCCTATTTTTAGGCGAGATGGGTCTGAAGACCCTGATCAACACTGGTTCCTATGTGAAGCCGTATGGAATATTAAAAATGTCACCGATGAAGCTGTTAAAAGAGCTCAGTTTAGTACTACCCTAAGGGATCGCGCATTGAGCTGGTACATGAAGCTTGTCCAAGGACTTGTACAACCTAAGCCACTGAATGAGATCAAGAATGCGTTGATTGCAGAGTTCAAGAAACCTAAGTCGGAGTCACAATGAATTATAGACCTGAAAGAGATCAAGCAGAAGGTAGATGAACTTGTTTGGGAATTTGATCAGAGATTTAAGACCTTAACAGGCCGATTGACTTTTCAGATCCCAGATGAGCAGAAAAAATAGTGGTTCATTGTTGCCCTCTTACCACACATCAGAGTTCCTCTGATGCAACAGAAGATTGCTTCGTAGGCTGAGGCGTTGGAGATCGCCATGAAATTAGAATCAACCCCTATGGGAGAATTCGGCTCAGGTATGAGTCAGATCTTGAGTCAGCTAACTAGTTTGTCTCTGCAAGTCGAAGATATGAAGAAAGACAAGGGAAAAGATAAAAGAGAATACATTTGGTGTGTCAGATGAAAATCAGAAGGCCATGACAAGGATTACTGCTCTCTATTTCATGAATACTTGGCCTTTGGATCTTCGATCCCTTTGAAGCAAGTCACCCTACCCTGGTGCGAGGTATGCAGGAATAAACATTGCCATGGTGAGTGTTATTACATGAAAAAATATGTCCAGACACCCGCAAATTTGTATTTCACGTTTTGTAAGTCCATGGGGTACGATGATAGGGATTATAGGGCTTATGACCTCATGCATGAAAGGTCGAGAGACATATACAAAATTTAAGGTGAAGTACAACACGAAGGAAACACTACGCAATATAACTCCCCTAGGAGAGGAAACTTCAACCCCCACGGTGGATTCAATGGACGAGGACAAGGAGGAGGTATGGGTCGAGGCCAAGGATAGATCATTTGTTACAACTATGCACAACCAGGACACGTCGCAAGGGACTGTCAGAACCCTTGCACTACTTGCAGCTACTGCAGCTCGTTTGAACATGTTATAAAAGATTGTTCTGTGCTTCTAGCTAAGCTTCAGGAAATACGAGGACCTCAGCAGAACCCGCAAGTGAAACTGATATATGTTGAACCTCATGGAGAAGATGCTAGAGTCACTGTTATCACTAGAGGAGACATTGTTACAGAAGAAGACAAACTGACCCAAGGAAAGACTACAAAAAACTCAGAAGTTAGGAAAGATGCAGAGAAGACCCAAACTTTTGATGCAAAGAAAGAAAGACAAATATTCGAGGAGGCAAGAAAAGAGATCAAAGGAGATCAAGACTCTTCATCAAAGACACGAGAAGAAGTGAGAGAATATGGAATGCCTCAAGCATTTGATCAGTCTACTTCACGAAGAGAAGGAAAAGAGGTAAGCAAGCTCATGGAATTTCTATATACTTGTTTTAAGTTGATTCAGGATGAGAGTGTTGTACAAGAACTACAAAATTTAATCAGACAGTATGAGCTAGGAAATATAGACCCCTTACTGAATAGGGCAGTACACCAAATCTCTAAAAAGAGAAGGACACATAAGGAATTACACTTGAATGCTCAAATAGGAGAATATGATATAGATTATGTGGTCCTCGACTTAGGGTCAGAGGTCAATGTCACGACGAAGCAAACCTGGGCACTAATGGGAAAACCCAAGTTGATTTATTCCCCTATCAGTCTTAGGATGGCTAATCAACAAGCTGTAAGCCCCTTTGGCAGACTGGAACCTATCCCTGTGGACATCGACGTAGTAAGAATGGTTGCATATTTTGAGGTAATTGAGATAGTTGATGATCGCTGTACTTACCCTGCGCTGTTAGGAATTGATTGGGCTTTCAATAATTCCACTATGGTTGATTTAAAGAAACATATGACTTTTGAAAGATATGGCCTTAGGGTCATTGCACCTTTAGATTCAGATGAAGGTCAGCGATACACATAGCCCATCAGAGAGGAAGACTGTGCATATGAGCTGGAAAACATATACAAACTAACAACCAAACAACAGGATTACATTAATCCTATGGCCGATGGAAACCTAATCTGGTGAAGTGACAGTGCATGTTCATCAGACTCAGAAGAAGCACTGGAGAACTGGTAGAATAAAATGTATGAAGTATCTACAAGAAGATGTGCTAGATTAACCAGAGAAGTTTGCTAGATCGGCACAATAATAAGTAACTTACCCACCTTTGATGGTCTGAATCCTTTAGAAACCTTCTTGTCAGACTTTGAAGAAAGTGTACCAATGCAACAAATATTGTTGGAAATGTACGAGGCCCTGAAAGCAACCCTAGCAATATGGTGGGGAACACAAAACCAACATTGCAGACTGGGTACAATGTCGTACCTTGATGACAACGCGGTTCTCAACAAAAGTAGAAGGCTGTGAAGTTCGATACACAGGTCTAAGCTACCCAAAGGGCCATGTGCGAAGTTGCGAGGAAGCCTGGAGAAACATTCCTCAAGAGTAGTGGGTGCACAAATTCATTAACACACTGGACACGACACCCATCAACTGGTACCTTCAAGCAGAGTTGCGCCTCATCACTGCAGATTGGGAAGGTATGACTCAGAATTTTGTAACTTCCTTCTTATTTGAAAGTCAATTTCCTTCAGTAGATCAAGCATTATAGATTGTCAGACAAAACATATTTGAGGAGGCCTATAGCCTCCCTTTAGAACAAGAAAAGGACGAATGATCTGTGCCTCTCCAGAAACTGCAAGGCTGCTACAACATCAATACTGATGAGGATGATGATCCTAGGAAGGTGAACATTGCCGAAACATAAGGCCAAAGAGATGTGGAAGGAACATGAGTTGAGATACCATTCATTGGATAACCAATCAATATTAGGAAAGTCAATATTAGAACATAGCAGACACCGAATCTTGCAAATGTTGGAGATTACTAGGATGCTTCTACTATCGACAAGATAACATAATTACTGCATGAATATTAGGACTTGTTTCCAACCAAGTTCACTGATATGAAGGGCATTAAAGGGCCTATGGGAGATATGAGGATCCCTTTGAAACTAGATGCAAGACCATTCAAACAGAGACCCTACAGATTGAACCCTAAATATAAGGAGAAAGTAAAGATTGAGCTCGACAAAATGCTTGAAGCAGGGATTATAGAACCTATGGAAGAGTCGGAGTGGATTAGCCCTATGGTGGTACATGAAAAGAAGACATGAGAGATCAAGGTCTGCGTATATCTCAGGAAGCTAAACGATGCATGTTTGCATGACCCCTTCCCTACACCATTCACTGACGAAGTGTTAGATAATGTGGGAGGCCAGGAAGTATATTCTTTTACAGATGGATTTTCAGGATACCATCAGATCTGGATTGCCAAGGAAGATCGCCACAAGACCACATTTGCAACAGAATGGGGATCCTACCAGTATATAGTGATGCCATTTGGATTGAAGAATGCCCCAGCCATATTTTCCAGGGTGGTGGTCGAAGCATTCAAGGAGTTCCTGCATAAATTTCTAGAAGGACATTTTGATGATTAGACTGTTTTTAGTTTATTGAAAAATCATATTGAATGTCTAAGGCTAATGTTGGACAAATGCAGGCAGTGTCAACTTGCCTTGAATCTAAGAAATGCATCTTCTTTTCACCATTTGAAGTGTTGTTAGGTCATATTGTATGCAAGCAGGGATTGCTGGTAGATCCATCTAAAGTCGCCATTATAGTTGATCTGCCACCCCCTGCTTCAGTCAAATAGCTGCGCACTGCGCTAGGACATACTGGGTATTATAGGAAGTTCATTAAGGGATATGCCCAGATTACATCACCCACAGAGAATCTTTTGAATAAAGACTGTCAATTTCACTGGACCGAAGAATTCCAACAGAGCTTTGACACGCTGAAACAAAAGATGGTTACTGCGCCTATCTTGGTTTTTCCAGATTGGAGCAAGGAATTTCACGTGTATGTCGATGCATCTTATGTTGCATTGGGAGTTGTGTTAGCACAACCTGGAGAAGGATATATTGATCATCCGTTAGATTTTGCTAGCAGGAATCTATCAACAACTGAAATTAATTACACCACCACTGAGAGAGAAGGATTAGCCATGGTGTATGCACTGTAGAAATTTTTCCACTACTTGTTGGGAGGACACTTTAAAATGTTTATTGATCACTCCACACTGAAATACCTAGTCAACAAGCCAGTTTTTGGGGGGAGAATATGCAGATGGCTTCTGCTATTTCAAGAATATGACTTTGAGATCGTAGTTAAGTCAGGAAGGATGAACAAAGGTCCTGACCACTTGTCAAGGTTGGAACATGGCGAAGAGCTGACTAGTTTGGAGGATACACTGCCAGATGCACAATTACTGGCCATTAGAAAGATTGATGACCACTTCCCAGAGATAGTCCAGTTCCTATCAACAAGAATGACACCTAGTGATTATACAATTTCCTAGAAGAAACATCTAGTAGTGCGCACTGCCAACTGTTCACTTATAGCTGGACAAATATACAAAATGGGACCTGATGAGATATTGAGAAGGTGTGTTATGGAGGCAGAGTGACCATTGATCCTTGTAGAAGCTCATGAGGGCATCGCAGGAGGACATTACACAGGGAAAGAAACTACACAGAATGTTCTTAGATCTAGACTTTGGTGGCCTACATTACACAAAGATTCTAAACACTATTACAGAGCCCGCGATGTATGCCAAAGAGTTGGGAAACCATCCAGAAGAAATGAAATGCCACTAGCACCACAACTGACCCTACAAGCATTTGAGAAATGGGCCATTGACTTCGTGGGACCTATAAACCCACCAGGCAAGCGCACAAGAGCAAGGTACATAATTACTGCAACATAGTACTTGATTATATGGGCCAAAGAAAGAGCAGTTAAGGATTGTAGTGAAACTACAACTATGCGCTTCATATTTGATGACATCATAACTAGGTTTGGATGCCCAAAGATCCTTATGAGTGATCAAGGAACACATTTCATAAATAAAACAATTGAAGCCCTGACTAAGGAATTTGCAGTGCACCATCAGAAGAACACGCCTTACCATCCACAAGCAAATGGGATAGTGGAAGCATTCAATAAGATCTTGGAAACAACGCCAATGAATATTTGTAGTGTGAACAGGGATGACTGGGATTTAAGAGTACCAATAGTACTATGGGCCTATAGAACCACTTGCAATAAGCTAACAATGCAGACCCCTTTTAAGTTGGTATATGGTCTCGAAGCCATTGTCCCAATGGAATCCCTAGTACCAAGCTTAAGAATTGCTGCCTTTACAGATATGGATGACACTAACGTTGTTCAAGAGAGGCTTGCGTAGTTGATCAAACTCGAAGAAGGAAGATTTATTGCAGGATTACATCAGTAGGTGCAAAATGAAAGAGAAAAGACCTATCATGACAGGCACATCAAGAAGAAGGCATTCAAGCAAAGTGATCTAGTACTGATGTATGACAGTAAGTTCATAAAGAATCCTGGGAAGTTCCGAACTCATTGGCTCGGGCCATATGAGGTCGCCTATGTTACAGAAGCAGGAGTTGTACATTTGAAGATTTTGAATGGAGAATGGAAGGAAGGATTAGTGAATGGGATCCCACTAAAGTTGTACTATGACAACTAGGTGCCTCACAACTCTCAGTAAAAGCATAAGGAAAAGGGTCTAGGTACCAGGTGCAGTTGAAACTGGGTACCAGACATAGAAAAGACAGTCCGCACAGGGAAGGAGAGGAGGCATAGAGAAAAAAGAAAAGGTTGCACTGCGCAGTCTAAATTGGAAGTAAAATATAAGAATCGGATCTGAAGTGCCTCGGGACGAGTCATAGGTGAGTCTTGGGGGCATGTTGTCCCTTGGTTATGAAAGTAAGCGAATATCAAGGCAAATAAGGCAAAATGCGAACTGCACGGAAGACACGGTGACTGCTACTGGGTCGAAGTGAGCAAAAGAGAAGAAAAGATGGAGCGAAGTAAAAGGAAGCAAGTCGTTGGACGAGGAGATCGAGGATGACAGATCGACAAGGAAGAAGGATCATGGACAACACAGTAAGAGAAAAAATCCACCGTTGGATGCTTTGGAGCACCACGCGAGAAGGAAGGAAAGAAAGGCTGGCGAAGCCCTGAAAATGCGGGTCAAGTTGACCTAGGGTTTTAGACACCTAGGGTTTTGGTATCTAGGGTTTTGACACTTAGGTTTCAGCCTAAGGATGTCGGTGAGCTATGATAATGTATAAATAAAGGTCAAGAGGACCTGGGTTGGGTTGTTGTTGGTGTTATGATTTTGTGTTGTCATTGTCGTTATAGTATGAAGGATTATTGTTGTGTGAGAGAGAAGTGTTAAGAATGAGAGCCTTCTGGTATTGTAAGATCTTCAGCTGGGTGCAAATATTAAGTCCTGCAGCTAGGTGCGCAGGAAGGGGAGGGATAGAGAGGAGAAGAAAGAATATCTACTAGCTAAGAAAGTAGACAAGAACTGTATGCTTCGTCTTAATACATTATAAAACATAGTTCTATGGATGTAGCCATAGAGAGAGGGTGAACCACGTATATCTTGTCTTATGAGTGTGATTGATGCTATGTTCCTTTGCCTTTGATATGTTGTTATTGCATTACTGTGTTAGATCTGATAGGTAGTTGTGCAAAGTAAGAGATAAGTTGGTAAGTGATATATAAATGACTGAATTGCTCTGGTAGTCGATCCACTTGATATTCCCCTTGGTTGTATACATCTCTATCCTGCAACCCCCTCATAGCTGCTTCGGGTGAGACTACATTTGCTTTGCAGGTGGTTCTGAAAGGGCAAGTAGCTAGGGTTTGTTGGTACGTTCTTGGAGTGAACCCTGGGTTTGCCCCTGTGCCAACATCCTTGCATTGAAGAATTGTAAAGTGTTTCGGCCATCAGTTTCTCTTCCGACCTCACACTTTAGGGGGCATACTGTTACACATCAAATTTACACACCTAGGTAGCTCTCCCTAAGTGTCGCAAGTGTCGTAAAATTTTCATATGCACCTTGCTAAGTGTCACATACACCTCRACACCATGAAATACCATATGTCACAGTCCCTAGTCAATGTGGAGGAGAAATATATTATATGAAGGTCAAAATACTATGTGCACATGATTTATTATTAATATTCATGAAAATGAAATTAATTTAGTGTGAGAATCCACCTCACATTTGGTTTCCTATTTTTAAGGGGAGGTTGAAGATCTCATGGATGGTTGAAATATTTAGTCCTTAAATTACTTGAGATATATTTTCTCCTTAAAATCCTTAAGAGATATTTTCTCCCTAAATATCTTGGAGATCCCATTTTAGTGGATCTGATGAGTGATCCTCTCCATGGTGGTTAAGCATCCAAATCCTATATAATGAAGGCTTTCCGTGGAGAAGGAAGGCAGATTTGAGGTATCAAACTTATGATCTTGGGAGGAAGGGTTTGATATCAAACTTATGATCTTGGGAGCATCGTGCAAGGGTTGGACGAGGAGGACTTGGAGAGGTTGTTCCATATATGCTTGACCTATTTCCTTTTAGTTTATGTATCTTTACATATGCTTGTCTATTGTAGATGAATTTGTTTAATCTAGTTTGCTAGAGTAGGAGTTTTCTTGTGTCTTTTTGTTGTCCGTTGTTTGCAGGTATCAAGCTGTGCTAATGAGTTTGGATATCAATCTGAAATTGGAGTAGCAAGGACAAACACCAGAAATAGGTACGATCACTTTTCCTCTTCTCTTTTCAACTAGTTAAACAAATATCAAAGGGATGTTAGTGTCCATTTGCATATTTCTATCTCGATATTAGGAGTCTAGAATCCGAGAAAATATCCACCTGTCCGTAGGGGGATTTTTCTGTAACACATGGCATGAACATTCCTTTTTATACCTTCATTCTTCGCATGCTTCTTCTATATATTCCATCCACTCAATCCCATGCAGTTCCAGCTATAAACAAAACCATTTTTTGGTTGTTTCTCTCTCTCTATATACTTATTGGGTTGACCCGTGTTCATATCTTAACAGGTTTCCAACAAAACCCTCTAAAACTACCGGCCCTCCTAGTAAACCAGAAGGAAACACAGTAGACAAAATGCACTATGCAGTTTCACCCGAGATAGTTCTATGGGTGACTGCAAAGCTCAAGTCCTTGAAGTGTAGGAAGGAGTGGGGATTGGGATTGTATATTATATTATTCAAGCCTTACACTGATTATTCCTTCTTTAATTCCTAAGATTCGTTCATCTTTTAAGCCATACATGCATTTTAACATATTCATCTTAAGCATTTATTCATTCATTTATAAGCTAATCACTGACAGAATTAAACATGCAACAAACATTACAGATAACATATGTTTTACTGTGGTTCACCCCCTCCTGGGATACATACACACAGATTTGGCTTCTCTACTCTTTTAATAGGTTTTCTGCAGAGTATGGCATTGTGCGCACTACATCTCTGATCATACAATCATGAAAATTGTTCAACAACCTCTGTGAGGCAGACTAGATCACACCATGATCCTTAGCCTGTGATCTAACCCTCAAGATCCAACTACTTGACTCTTATATAGCTTAACAACTTACAAAATATATCAGAACTAAAATAGATGAACTGACTAGTATTCAAACTAATCAGAACCAACCAACAACCTCAAACAACAACAACAACAACAACCCGACCTATACCTCTTAGGTTCTTATTTATACTATTTTACAAGCTTATTAGCCATTACAATCTCTTATCAAAACCCTAACCCTAACATGGTTAGGTTTTCCTGCATGTGTGCCTTGCATGCTTTCCTCCTTTGCATGCGGATTTTCCTCACACGTGCTACTTTTCCTGCCAGCTATTTTTTTCCAAAATTGGGCTTTACCTTCCCAAAATAGACCTTTCGTCAAAATAGGTCTGCGCCCAACAATTTCCTTAGTTAATTTGAAATGGATGGCCAAAGTTATACTAACTAGTTTTTCATTCTACATTCTAAACCTCTCCAACACCTTCTCTATGTACTAATCCTGAGACACTGTCAATTTCCAATTTTTCCTGTCTCTTGTTATTCTCATACCAAGGATTTTCTTTTCAACACTCAAATCCTTAATCAGAAATTAATTAGCTCATTTCTTATTGAGAACATTTATATCCTACATATTAGACCTTGCAACAAGCATTTCATCTACATACAATAGAAAGATAAAATAACTTCCATTTTCTATACTTTTAAAATAAACACAATAATCAGAATGACATCTACTATAACCTTGTTCTATCATAAACTTTTCAAACTTCAAATACCACTTCCTTGGATCTTTCTTTATTCCATACAATCTCTTCTTCAACCTACATACCAAATTTTCCTTCCCTTTGACCTCATACGCCTGTGGCTGCTACATATAAATCTTTTCATCCAAATCCCCATGGAGAAAAGTTGTTTTTACATCTAGATGTTCAAGATGAAAATCTTCTACTACCACAAGACTTAAAATAATCCTAATTGAAGTAATTTTAACAACAAGAGAACATATTTTATCAAAATTTATACCTTTCTTTTATGCAAACCCCTTTACAACAAGTTTAGCCTTGTACCACTTTTTGCCTCCATCTTCGTCCTTCAACCTATAAACTCATTTATCCTGCAATGCTCTTTTTCCTGCAGGAAACCGAACCAAGTCCCGAGTCTGGTTATATACCAAGGAATCCATTTCCTCATTCATGCCTTGCTCCCACTTCCTTTTAGTGTCTACTTGCATTGACTCTTCATAACTCTCTAGTTCACCAGAATCAGTCAACAATAAATAGTACAATGAAGGAGAGTATCATTCAGTGGGTCTACTTAACATGGTATATCTTCTAATAACACTTACAGGAGTTTGAGGTGTTGGAGTTACTTCACACACACCTAGGATTTATTTTTCCTAAGGTTTCTCTTTGTTTATTAGTCATTATTAGTCATTATCTAGTCTCCTATATTTTAGGAATAATATTCCTCTAGGGAGAATATTCTCTTCATTTTTCACTTCAGTTTGACTAGTTGAGTGGAGTCTATATGCTGCATTGGTTTTGTCACCATGCAACATTGGGATCATCACCATCTAATGCACATTAGCCTTGGTATCATCACCAAACTAGCACATTACCCATGATTCCCTGATATCTTCCTCACTTCACTTTGTTTCAGTCAGTTAATTGAACACTAATAGACTAGTTAACTCAGACTAGGTGGTAGTTCACTCCCGTAACTACCTGAGAGACTATACTAGATGGAACTTTACTCCCATAACTGTTGGTGTGTTTCCAAATCATTCTAGACCACAAATATGGCGTATTAGTTACTCATGTATTCTATATCTATTGTAAATTATTCACTCTTTGAGTGTGGAATACAGTTAATGAGAATTCTTTTATTCTTTCTCTCTTGCTTCTTCTTTCTCAATTTCTCTCTGCAAATGTGTGTGGTATTTTCTAGCTAGATCTATTATGTGTAGGTTCAACACATTTACATGGTATCAGAGCTGACAGACTGCTAAGCAAAATCTACACCAAATTTTTTGCAGGTGTTGAGTCTCAGTATTGACACCTCTATTACCCTAAATTATCCTCTGCTTGAGTCAATTTTACCTATGTTATGAGTATAAAATTGATTGTTGCCTCCATAAATACACTTAATGACCTTGTTCATATGCATAGAGAGGTAACTAATGGTTAAAGCATGGTTTGTTTAATTTTCTTGAGTTAATTTGATTAAATGTTTGATTTTGTATGATCCTAATTGTTTGACTCTTGAGTAGTTTTGATCCGGTACCCAAAGCTCCACCTATTCCGATACTACACACTCTGCGCTATTCCGGTACCAATTCATGCGCCTAATCCAGTACTCAGGATTGTGACTGTGTGTATTCCGGTACTAAACAACTACCTACAGGATTTCGGTACCAACATTCCAGAACTGGATTTTCACCTCGATTTTCGGGCCGATGATGATGCATCTAAAAATTTGGGAACATGGGTTTTTCCCAGAAATGTGTTTTCATGCCGAATTGTAAGCCAGAATCCCGGTATCTCACACGTATGGACCTCCATATTAGGGGGAACGATTCGTCCTAAATTATTGCCAATTTTCCAGAAATTCCAGGGTCATGCCCAGATTCGTGGGAAATACATTTCCTTGATTAGCTAATTGGTTATACTCAACCTCCATTGATGGAAAATGGTTTTGATTTGGATGGATTGTCTAGATCCAAATTTGTAATGTAAAAATCATATAAATTGAGTGATGGCTCTAAGCCAAAGGAGAGAAATTAGTATGTTGGAAATTGGATTTCTGAACCAACTCCTTTTGTAAATTCATTTGCTGAAGATCAATGGAAGTTTGAATTCAAGGATCTTGCGTGTTTCTTAGAATTTATCATCTGCTGATCTAAAAGCTTCCATGTTGGCATCGGCAAGGGCCCACCGATCCAGCTTGGTAAGCTCATTGTAAATTATTAGTATATATTTCTATTTTTCTATACTTGTTGTTTTGATTTCATTTCTGATTTCACTATTAGAATTGATTGCAAAGTGTGGTAGCACATGAGCAGTTGGGAGTCCATCATTCACATTACAGAACCCATCAAATGGAACATCTCATTAAGACTTATGTTTCCTGTGTAGGAATGAAGTAATTTTCTAGAATTGCAAGATTGTAAGATTGTATTAAATTTCTATTTGTGTTGATTTTGAAGAGGGTGCAGAATTAGATAAGAATTTCTTGCAAGTTTGAAGTGAGTTGTTACAGGGAATGAGATTAGACTTCATCTCTCACCTTCATGCACCATAGAATGAAGCCTCTGTTGGATCATGTTGTCATTGATGCCAATGGTTTGATTGATTAATGTCAAGTGATTGATTGATGTCAAATGATTGATTGACTGATGATTTATGTATTATAATATGTATTGTCCTTGATGAGAATGCATAGATGAAGATGGATCAATGAGTTGTCATTGATACATGATGAAGATGGATCGATGTGGTTCCATTGGTATATGATGCATTGTTGGAAAAATTGTATACATGACTCATTATTGTCTTATCATGATTGATGGGTGCACAAATGAATGAACTCCAAAGTGGTCCCATATGGTGAAATCCCTCACTGATCAGCTTTACAAGTGAGTTATCCTAGAAGAAGGTTGGAGGACCAATAGCTGGCGCTGAGGATTATTGAGATGAAGATCAATGAAATTGTTGGTGAAACTTATCCTAGATGGATAGTGCTTGTCATACCATTTACGGTGGTATGTGGAATGTCACATAACTCCCTCATGGTTTTGAGTTATGGCCTTACGAGATGAAGGACCCTCACATGAAGGCTTGGAGAGCCCCCAAAGTCCAAAGAAGTCAAAGTGACCTAAAGAAGAAATGATAAAATAAGGTGGCAAAATCAAAGAAGGAATATTTATGGAGAAAGCGGTTAAACTTAAAATAAGGAAAATAGGTTGGTGACCTAGAAATGGGTTAATATTATTTATTCGGGTGGATTATTTAAATATCCAAGAGGTGACAAAAAATCGAAATGATAAAGTAGATTTGACGAATCGCAAGGAATATTTTTGGAAGCGATTAGCTTAAAAATAAGGAAAATAGGTTAAGTGACTAGAAATGGGTTAATATTATTTAAATGATAAATTAAAATTAGAAAAAGAATTAAGATTGGATTATTTAAATAATCAGAGGAAATTGAAAAAATCAAAATGATAAAGTAAGGTGACAAAATCAAGAAGGAATATTTAAATGTTAAAGTATTGGAGAACTTTCTATTTATGGAAAGTGGTTAACCTAAATAAGAAAATAGGTTAAGTGACCTAGAAATGGGTTAAGTGACCTAAAGGATGAAAGTATAAATAGCCATAGCAATGGTCTCTTGCAGATCATCCCTTTTGTGTGGATCCAAATGGAGGCTTCTTGTGGGAATATATTTTGGAGTATTGATGGAGAGCTTCTTGAGCATTTTTGGTGTGGAACACTTACAGGGATATTGAGATCTATAGGTGACTGAGGTAACAAGGGATATCTAAGGTCGAAATGAGGAAAGTGAAGATAATAAGACCGAAATGCAAGGAATGATAAATTCTTTTGATGGTGCTTTCTAAGATTACATTATTTTAGGTCATCTCACCATTTAGCTATAACTTTTTTCTATAATAGTTGATATCCTGAAATTGCTATGCAAATTGAGAAAACATAGCCAAGTATCCTTGGTTAAAAATTCATCTTGCGCGTCATTGTATTTTGGGAGTTACATACAGGAAAATAGGGTTTATGGCTAGTCACGAAACTAGTCAAAATCAGTTTGAGGAGTAAAAACGTCACCTTCTTCATAACAGATCCAAATTCAATTGAGACTAATTGTGTTGGATTTAGATTACAATTATGTAGTATGCTTGTAATATTTTCAAGATCATTTCATCAAATATTTTGTCACGGGGAATGCTCTGAGGGTCCACTCTCTAGAATACGGCCAATTCAACAAGGTATGCCATTTTTACTATAAATCCTTTTATGAGAGGTTCCAAGTAGTTACCACTTGGAAGAATTGCACAAAATAAACTAAAGAACATTGTGTATCACTTCCAGATCTTTATTGATTACATGTACAAAGTTATGATTATTTCAAGTTAGGGTTGTTGACTAATGAAAACTAGTCATGTGAGACTAAGCGTTGATGAGTTGCTTTATACATAGGGTGTATAGTTGATGATGTTGGTACATATTGATGAGTCATTGTTGATGAGTAGTTGACACATTATTGGTATATACTTAGTGCTTTGTTAAAATAGAGGATTGTCAGTTTAACCATTCACACCGTCCCTTAATGAGACCTTAAGCCACCCTCCGTACCATGGTATTGTGAGAGAGAATTTTGGCTACAATAAATAGCCAAGAGAAGCTAAATGAACCAAGCAAAAGAATATAAACTAAACTAAACAGATGATCACTCCCATAAGCTAGCGCACCACTCTCCAGCTCTTGAGGAAGACCTGCGCACAAAGCTAGCTTGCTTTGCCTGTGGCTGCTAGCATTAGACTTAGCTCTCACTTTATTCTTGAGATGATAAATAATGAAAGCTGGAACCACATTTATGGTGGAATGGCCGGAGTCTAGCTGGGGCCCGACTTCTCCTATACAGGCATCAATAAATTCAATATAAAATATATTTGTTCAATGACAACCTGTCCTAGGGTTTCCTTCAATTCTTTGCTATACGGAAGATTCGAATCATGTCAAAGGTCACAATAGGTTCATACCTCCCGAAGCAACCATAATAACCTCCCTCCTTATCTAGGAGGTATGGTCTTGAACACAACAAACCATTCAAATGGTAGCACCACGAGCACTGTCATTATTATCAATTGGATAATCTCCTATGACAACTGTACAATATCAATTTATAGAACACACCGTTAATACATTCAGTGGTACAACTTCTGGAACTTTGTGAAACACAATCCTGAAAGCTGTCCCTTCATTTTCATAACAAATAGCGACCTTCCTTAAGCTTGATGTTATGATAAAATTGTATCATCGGGCCAATCTTTCACTCGTCTGTGAGATCTGAAAGAATGTCTACCACCACGATGAGTCTTCATCTACATAGAACCAATGTTATGATAAAAAGCGAATCATCTAGGCCAATCTTTCACTCCCATCCGTGAGATGGAAAATTAATGCGCCCTCGATATAGAATATCAACAATAATCATACAGGCGATCTTTCCTCCGTCCCATGGGATCTAAAGAGATATACGCCCCTCAATATAGAACATCAATAATCATACGGGCCAATCTTTCACTCACATGCAGTGGTCACGAAGAATATCCGCCCTCAATATAGAACATCAATAATAGGCTTCTCTTGTTCTTCTCAACCAAGGAAGAAGGATTGTTTCTAATTTCTAAACTTGGACCATTCAACCTAACCAGGCCATTCTTCAGGCACTAATCAGAAGTGTAACACGGAGAATAGAGTGCGCCCTTTCAATGTTTGGACCATTCCTTACAGGCCATTCCTCGAGCATAATAAGGAAGTGTAGCACGGAGGGAATGAGTTTTATCCTAAGGGAATGAGCGTCACCGGAATATTCCCACCACAGGCCATTCTTTAGACACTAAACAAAGTGTAATGGAGAATGGAAGTGCGCCCTCGAGGAATAAGCATCCTGATTCTTGAGCCTAGACTACTCCCCACCTGGGCCATTCCTCAGGGCACCAAACAAGGTGTAACTTGGAGAGAATGAGTATGCCCTAGTGAATGCCTATCCTTGATTGTTGACCTGGAATATTCACTTAATTGGGCCATTCCTCCAACACTGAACAAGTCTAACCTGGAAATAATTAGTCTACCCTCGAGGAATGTCTATCACGCATCAACCTCAAAATGGACGATTCTTCGAAAATACCTGTTGTGAACTTGAAGAATTATTTACTTGGAGTAGGAGTGGACCATTCTACATGACCACTACTTAGAGTGACTGTTAAGAAGAATGGCTGTCCTAGACCACTCCCATAATGGGAGTTCTTTGTCTATGATACATCAACAATGGAGTCACGCACTCCATGTTAACACAATGGGAAATAGCATCGTCAATCTCAATCCCACTTTCCGAATAGGAAGCTTGTCCAATATGGACTATTACAAAAATAAATAACATTTTCAATACTCCCTCTTAACTGGAGAGTTAATTAAATCAAAAAATTAAATGTTTGCGTACCTTCTTCTATCTGGATGAATCTTCCCTTCATTAAGAGTTGTTTCCACGATCCCTATCTTCTCTAGGAAATATGCAAATTTTATTACGGAAGAGGGTTTTGTCGGGATATCTAAATACGCTCATGATTGGGGATATACTCAAAAGCACCTCTCCTTCATGGACTTTAGCTGGGATAAAGTAGTATTTGATCTCGATATGATTTGACCTATCATGGAACTTGGATATAGGATAATCTTATACAACTCGATTATCATAGCCATATTTTTACAATTAGATGCAGTGCGATCAAATAAATCGGAGATTAATTTTCTTATCCATACTGCTTCTATGCATGATTCACAAGCTGCCTTATACTCTTCTTCTGCTGTACTAAGTGTGACGGACTTCTCCTTCCTACTGCTCCAAGATATCAAAACGGAGCCCAAACTGAAACACATACATGAAGTACACTTTAAATGTACACTTCACCTTAATCCAGAGTCACGTGAATCCCATGAAGTTGGATATCAATGGATGCGGTATATCTTAATATAGTTTGTGTCCCACGAATATATCTTAGGACATGCTGCAACTATCCAATGCTCTTGTCACAGTTCCCACACTGGAAATGACTTATATATTACAACAAAGAAAATATTTGGTCATTATTTACCAAATACATCAATGATCGATTAGGCTGTAGATGTAGGATCTATTGGATTGGAATCTGGGACTTTCAATTTTCTTATATATGTATTCATAGGGGTGTCCATGGACTTATAGTCCATCATTCAGCTCTGAAGGGATCTTGATGTGCATATTTTCCTTGTCCAAGGAATACTTCATAATGCTTAATACTTACTTCTAGTCTCAAGTAATGGTGCATGAGACCTAGATCTTTCATATCAGAATTCGGGCCTTCAGAAATCCTTTTTGCACTGGATAATGAGAGATTATTCACTTATTATGAATATATCATCAACATATAATGAGTAAATTCATGGGTGCATTGTTCATGACTTTGTAGTAAGGTTTGGATCTGCATGACTCTTGGAAAAATCAAGAGTGCAGTTGAATGGCGTATCACAGCCACCAGAGTCCTTGGAGCTTCTTTCGAGTCCATATAGGCTTTCTTAGATTTTGAAAACATGGGTGTCTGGGATGTACCTCGAATCCTTGAGGTTGTTCAATGCTACTTCTTCTTCAATAGCTTTCAGGTTAGGAAGGGTTGTTTTTACATCCATCGGGTGTAGATTCCATCCAATGGAGTGGCAGAG
The DNA here is from genome assembly GCA_010110895.2 of Picea sitchensis. Taxonomy (NCBI): domain Eukaryota; kingdom Viridiplantae; phylum Streptophyta; class Pinopsida; order Pinales; family Pinaceae; genus Picea; species Picea sitchensis. The sequence continues at coordinate 18,715 of SNQJ01S0109698.1, forward strand.
ATATGATATATAGCTGATGGAGGTGTCTGTGCAGACGAGGAGTTCGATCATAGTCTTCTCCTCCCAACTAGGAGAACCCACTAACCCACAGATCTTGCTTATATTTATCGCATGCAATTGGCTGCATGTTTGATCTTGTATTTTAGAGATTTTGACTGATTTCTCTTTGATTGGGTACGGTACCCATACTTCATTTTTCATAATTGACTAATGTTCTTTAACCATAGATTCTTTCCATTGTCCCTTTTAACTACTTCTTCAAATATAGTAGGTTCTTCATCTAGAAGCTTTGTCATATATTTTGCATAATTTGAGAATCTTTTAGGTCTTTTAGTCTTCCTGGATGTTCCTTTTGGAACCTTGATTCTTCTGCGTCTTGTAAAGATTGGTAAGCCAGTGAGTGGATTTCTTGTTCTTTGGTATATTATCTAGATCAACGTTCTCACATATCTCCATAGGATGATCGGGTTGATCCTTTTTGTTATTTTCCCTATACGTGTTTTCTTCATTTGGTTCTTCAATTTCTTCTTTTTCTATAGTTTCTTCAATAGATTTCCATTCTTTCATTGAATTTTACATCTTTTCTTACTTCTATTTTGTGTTGATCTGGAATATATATTGTAGGCTTTGGATGAATCTCTATACGAATATCCCCCTTCTTTCACGGGGTTCTAGTTTATTTCTTTTTATCTTTGGGAATATGAGAATAAACTTGACACATCCAAATGCCCAGGGATTTTCGTTAGGTTTTTACACGAGAATGCTTCTTAGGTGTCATGTCCTTCAATATGCAATGGGCTTCTATTATGCATGTATATGGCCGTCGTGTTTGCTTCTCTATGAAACATGGATAGATCTTGATGGTTCAATAGGGAGCTTCTTGTTTTCTTGATGAATCACAGTGCTCACTTCTGCTGTCCGTTTGTTGAGGGATTATGAGGAGCAATCGACTCCCTCTAATCCTTGTTGATTTCAGAATACTAAGCAGAACTCCTTCGGTGTATTATCCTCCATTATCGGTTCTTAATGTCTTGATCTTCTTGTTTGTAAGGGTTTTCTATTTACTTGCTTGAATTCTTGGAACTTCTTTGAATACTTCATCTTTTTGACTTCAATGGGGTATAGCCACGTCTCCCTTGAATAGTCATCTATGAATGTTAAGTGGTAGAGAGCTCCTCCTAGAGTTGGCTGGCATTGGACCGAGCATGCGGAGTGTAGATCTAGGTTTCCTTAGTCTGTTGTTCTTTAGCAGGAATGGTTTCTTGTTATTCTTCCCAAGGGCACATCCATGAAAATTCCTTCATGTGTAGACTTCGATTATGGTATCCCGCTGTATTTTTCACGGAAGGGGTAATGCTTGATGGTGATGGCGGGCATTACCTTATATGCCAAAGTTCATTAGGATTGACTTCACGTTATGTCTTGGGGCTTCTTCATTTCGTTCTAGGAATCTATATAGATTCCCTTTCAAAGTCAACAGCAGCTATGTCTTTCTAAATTTGGAGTCTTTATGCCATGATAATACCTTTTAATCTATGAAGGCTTCAATGCATTTCCTTTGTCTTCTAAACATGATATTGATAGGGTTCTTTCATCGTTTATATAGAGACATTGCTTGGTGAACATGATTACACGATTGAGATTTGATGGAGGCTTGTCCAAATCCCTTGACTAGGTAAGTGCTGCGTACTCCAAGCTCCATGTCAGATGTCTTTCTTTCATTTAGATCTGAGAGTCTAGCTTGATCTCCATCATGTGCCTAGAAGCTCCATTATAGATTATCCAAATATCATCTTCAATCGTCCCGGCAAGTGCTGAGTAGTGTAAAAAGACTGATCGTTTCACTCAACTGACGACATGAGTGAAACGATCAGTCTTCAGTTGACTGGTAACTGGTCGTGCCTTGATCCAAAATTTCAACTGCGTATTTTCTCTCTTTTGAGAAAGTCAATAGGTGTGTTGAGTTAGGGGCACATGCGGATATCTTCTCCTTGAGCAAGATGCTCCATAACAAGGTGCCGGATCTGAGAATCAGGTTTTCTGCAACTGCTAACTCCTAGCGGCAATGTCTTTGGAAACTGCTCCTGCTAGTAACCTAGCGGCAGTTCCTCAATGAGCTCAATACCTAGTGGTTATGTTTTCCCTTCTGACGTTTTAAAAATTTTGAAGGGGTGTGGATTCGCTAACTTTGTTAAAACATAAGTTGTGTTCGTTTAACCATTGGCCGATACCCTCGTCCACCCCAACCACAGGCCTTAGGCCACCCTCAGAGCACCTTGACCTTGGCCAGAAGAGAATTACAGTTGCTATCAATAGCCAAGAGAGGATAAATGAACCAAGAAAAAGAATATAAACTAAAGCCCGAACAAATGAATTCCCGCAAAGAGAGAAGCTAGCGCTGCTGCAGCTCTCGAAGACCTGGCATACAAAGCTAGCTGGCGCACATGGCCCTTTCTTGGAACTCCAATCTCAATGCAAAGCTGGATGATAAATGTGGCTGGCACCCTGTATTTATAGTGGTGGTTTTGCCAGTTTTGTTGGTGCCAACTTCTCCTTCTGGGCATCAATAAATTCAATATAAATATATTTGTTCGTGAACTTAACTTGTTGGGTTTCCTTCAATTTCTTTCCTTAGGACTCTGAATCTCGTCATGGAGTCCAAAATAGGGGTTCATACCACTCCGAAGCTACCATAATATTAGCAATTTTTGTGGTTAAAGGATGCACTTGTTGCATGAACATGTTGATTACAGTTGTTTGACACAGTTGGTGCATGGTTAATGCTCTTGTTTATGAATTACTGATTGATATCTGTTGAGGGATTGTTGCCTCATCGGTTGGTGTTGAGAATGTAAGCTGAGTCTTGCATCTAGAGATGGTGCTCTTGTAGAGTTGTAATATATTCAATTGTTGCTAAACCCCAAGGATTGTGATGCATTAATAAAAGAAAATTGGCCTGTACATCTCTAGGTGTTCTTTGTGTTCATTGTGGTGATGACTTGTTGATGATATATTGCTGATATATGTTGTTGATGTGCTCATATAGCACGGTTATAAATGACAACAATGGGTAATGAATAAATGTTGAATGCTAATTGATGGTTTTTATACTTGAGAGAGAGAGTTTTGGTAAAGAGAGCCCCACACTCATTCACCCCCTCCCAGGGTGTGGTAGGTGTGTCCAACAACCTCTCAATTATATTGACAATTTTACATTACTACGAGTTTGATTGAATTGAATAGAGTTATGATTGCTTTTTGTTTAAGAGTGAATGGTTGATTATCATTTCCAGTGCTACAGGGAACAGGATCTGATTCATCTCTTCTTTTCATGAGCTATATAATGAACATATATGTTATGTGAGCAAGAGCCCTTTCAATTGAGTGTTTGCTTGAGCTTTTTACTATGAGCTTTATCTTTTGTTATTGTTGAAGTGTGCTCATATTTGTTTGCTAGTTGTTGTTAAGATTAGTAGCTACAGATAACTAAGTCCAAGTCCATCTTTCCACTTCATGAGCTTGTAAATGGACAAGGCATTATCCGAGAAAAATCTTTTGAGTGCATGATTGAAATTTTTGCTTTCTAATTTCTGAATTGTGTTATCTTTGAAAACATATTATTTTGTTATTGATGGTTTCAGTCTAAGCTATACTAAGCGGAACCCATAGGAACCATATAATATTTATCAACATATAGTGCATCAACTCCTAACGATTCTGAATCTTGGTTGATAATTTATGTTTTAGAGATATATTATGCAAAATAATTGCACCAACAACGAGTTACCAAAGTTGAGACAACGGAATGATGGATTTCCAAAAATAATTCGTTCTTACACCTTACAATTGCTTTGCATGGAAGGGAGATAATCCATACATGTATCAAACCCAGGAGGTTGGCATGGTTTAACCTTGAATACATATATAGATCTGACATTAGCCATATAAAAATACAAGTATCCTAAATCGAATGGATGAAGCATTCAAAAACAATTTGCAGTCTCATCTCTCACGATCTCCTTTCTGTATCTTTACTACGTAAACCCCCAATGAATCTTGGACCACCTTAGAAGGTATATATTTGGAAAATGGGATGAGATAAAGGGGACCTTGTTGGATCATGTTGTCATTGATGCAGTGGTTTGATTGATTTATGTCAAATGATGGATTGATCGATATGATTGATTGATTAATGAACAAATGTATATGTATTGTCCTTGATAGAATGAAGATGGATCAATGAGTTGTCATTGATACATTATGAATATGGATCGATGTGGTTTTATTGGTTTATGATGCATTGTTGGATTTATGAATCATTATTGTCTTATCTATGATTGATAAGATTTTCTGAATGGATGAAATCAAAGTGGTCCCTATATGGTGAAAGCCCTCAAGGGAAGGCGCTTTGTGGATTGAATTATTCTAAATGGTTGGAGGACCCATGCTTGTATGTGTAATAATGAGATGATGATGATAGGATTGTTGGTGAAACTATCCTAGATGGATAGTGATTGTCATGCCATTTCCGGTGGTGTTTTCTTTCTACTAATACAACCCTTTCCATTGTTGGCATGAGTCTTGTTTATTCCTTGTTCTTATGTTCTGCTGCACCATGGATTTAATTTTTTCTATTTCTTAGTTTAATTCTTTGTTTATCTTTGATGATTTATCTCCCCTTTCCTTTGCTGTGTCAAAGGGGACTTTGGGTCCTTCTTCCTCCAAGGGAGGTCTCTTGGACCCCACAACTAAGCTCTTCTTACAGCTTTGAATGAAAATGGTGAAAGAATCCCAAGCTGATCCACTCAAGAGATGAGATGGATTACTTGATATAATGATACTAGTATACTCTTGATGAGAAAAGAAAATTCCCCAAGAGAATAGCAACAAAATAACTATACCAAATGGAGATTCAGCAAAGATAGAAGTGCACCCATGGCTTTGTTTATAGCACCACTTTGAGGTATTGAAATAACTTATAGTGTGAAAAGAGAGGCTATTGGGGCATTTTAGGTCTTTGACCAGCCACCAGTTAGTTCAATAGAGATTTGGGTGTCAAATCAACTTATAAGTTGAACCAGAAGTGGGTGGAAAGACAACCAACATCATAAATGCGTCATTATCAGGTGTGCACAAATTTTAGCGACCACAATCATGCACCGTGTGCATGTGCGTTTTTCTTACATTTCTGGATGGCCGTGCGTATGTGCACTTTTCGTGCATTTCTGGATCGCGTATGTGCACGCGCACCTTGTGTAGTCATAACGAACCTTAATTTTATCACTGGTTGTATAGTTTAGGACCTTTTGGAAATGATTTTGTGGTAATTTTGGTCCATGGGTGACCTCATAACTGTTTGACGATGCTGGATTCCTGTAACCATTTGCGGATGAAATTTTAGTGATAACAATGAGGACTTCACATAGCATGGCTAGAATAAGGAATGAAGTAAGAAGGGGAGACATCTTTGAAAAGATGGATGCTCAGAGCTAAAGTTATGAAGAGAAGGGTCATCTACAGAAGTGGGTGAAGAAGACAAAGCAGCCAGATCAGAATGAAATACTGAAGGGAAGTTCAAAAGTGTCATCTACTGAGGCATACAGAGGTGACAGTGGTGACAGTCGCGTACATATGCCGACTAACCTTGAATAGGTCGCTTACATATGCACTCTTTTGTGCAACAGGCCACGTATATGTGGTAAAGCCTTGGGAAAAAGACAATGCACAGAGGTTGTAGCTTTATGTGATGTGTTGCAGAGTTTGACATTGTTTATTGCAGGTTATGACACTGTTTGCTGCAGGTTTTCATGGTTCTATGTTAGATCATGTAAGGTGACGATGTAAAATATATCTTGGGCACATGGAACTAACCCATGAGTATGGATTGATGTTGATCAAATGCTCATCTATTGTATTATATAAATAAAATAAATGTTAAGGTACATGGCTGGTACATATTTGAGTTTCATTGGTATATCTTATGATGTATTATTGAAAACATATGATGAATATCATGGTGCATGCATTTTGCATGTGATTGGGCTACATTTTGAGACATATAGTTGGTGAAGTTGATGAGATGATCATGTTGTACATCATTGCTGATCTATAGTTGATGCATGATTGGTACTTTTCTAGTACAGTGGTAGAGGCACCTACTAGCAGTTTGATTGGCACATGTTTTTCATCATTTTGTGGTACTTGGTTCATGATGAAGACATATCATGAGTGGATGTACATTGGTTGGCATATTGGTGGATGCACATGGTTGGCATATTGGTGGATGCACATGTTGGCATGTTGATAGAGGCATATGATTGATACATTCCATGGATGATTGCATGATGTTGATGTACATGGTTGATGTACATAATGAGCATACATTTTGTATATGATGTACTTGGTATATATTTTTCTCATGGTTCTTTATTTCATTGTTGACATATATTTTGCTTCATGATGGTTGGTATGGCACAAGGTTGATACATGGATAGGTCCAAGGATCGTCATTGAAAGATAAGATAGGGGGAGACATATCCATTGGGGGAGTCATTCTTTGATTCTAGGAGGAGATATTTATCATATGCATACCTAGAAAAGAGCCCCATATTTGAAGAAAGAGCACATAAACATGATTCCAGGGGGAGCGATGATCATAGAGGGAGCATGAGAAATGTATTTTCAGCATTGCATCAGATTGATATCCTGTGTTCAAAAGGGGAGAGATTATTCAGTGGAAACAAGACAGGGGGAGCAACCCCAAGAGGAGAATGGCCCTTTTCCATCGATGTCAAAGGGGGAGAGATAGTCACATTGATGTGATTATTGATTGGGAGAGATAGTCACATTGACTATTGCTGATATGATTGATGTTTACTAATAGGGAGAGATAGTCATATTGATATGATTGATGACTATTGATGTAGAGCATGCCTTGTCTACATGTTTGACATCAATAATTGGTAATTGGTGTTGACATCAATGTTGGTATTGTCATCAATGCCAAAGGGAGAGATTGTTGGATCATGTTGTCATTCATGCCAATGGTTTGATTGATAGATTTCAAGTGATGGATTGATTGATTAATGAACAAATGTATATGTATTGTCCTTGATGAGAATGAAGATGGATCAATGAGTTGTCATTGATACATGATGCATAGTTGATGTATATTATGCAGTGGTGAATTGATGAAAAGATGAATCATTATTGTCTTATCATGATTGATAAGGTGCACAAATGGATGAACTCCATGGTCCCCTTATGGTGAAAGCCCTCACGGGAAGACACTTTGCGGATTGAGTTATCCTAGAAGAATGGTTGGAGGACCCATGATTGTATGTGGAATAATGAGATGAAGATCAATGTAGTTATTGGTGAAATTATCCTATATGGATAATGCTTGTCATGCCATTTCCAGTGGTATGTGGAATGTCACATAACTCCTCACGGTTTGAGAGTTATGGCCTTATGAAGTTGGAGGACCCTCATATGAAGGCTTGAAGCCCCCAAGGTCAAAGAAGTCATAGTGACCTAAAAGAAGAAATCATTATTTAAATGATAAAGTAAAGTGAAAAAATCAAGAAATGATAAAGTAAGGTGACAAAATCAAGAAGGAATATTTAAATGATAAAGTATTGGGGAAATTTCTATTTATGGAAAGTGGTTAACCCTAAAATAATAAAAATAGGTTAAGTAATCTAGAAATGGGTTAAGTGAACTAAAAATGGGTTAAGTGACCTAGAGGATGAAAGTATAAATAAGATAGCTATGGACTCTATCACATAATCTTTTGTGTGGATCAATGGAGAGCTTCTTGTGAATATATTTTGGAGTATTGATGGAGAGCTTCTTGTGAGAGCATCTTATTGGTGTGGATCTCTTGAGCATGATTGAAGATCTATTCCGAGGAAGAAAGAAAGAGGAGGATCTCATGGACGCATCAAAGTTTCGACAATGTCAGAGATCTTGACGACAAAAGTCTCAGAGCTTCAAAAATCCTAGTTTCTGAGGTATACATGGGTTGTAATGGGCCAGGGCGCATACACACGTGGGCTATATGAGGACATGGTGCGTACAATGGATGGAATGATGAAGACTTGTGTTTGAGCTAGTGCCAAGCTCTTGGATGATGAGGCAGGTTCTAGATCTGCATTCTATGGGCTCAGATCTATCACTAAGACACTGGTATGGTTACATTATTATCTTGATGGATACTATTGTTTGATGTGTTATGAATGCTTAGGGAATTCTTGGTATGGATTCTATGATATGGTTCAGTTTGGATGATTTGGTTGATGGAGTGAGCAATACTCTTTGGATTCAGTGGTGACATGATTGCTATGGTATACTAGTTGTTTATACATGTTTGATATAGCATTTATATTGATTTATTGTGGAGCATGAGAAAGCTATTGGAGAGCTTGGAGATGTTGTGACTGGATGGTGGTCAGATTGGATAGTCAGAGACAGAAGAGAATGATATATTGATTGTAGAGAATCTAAGTTGATCTTGAAGGACAAACCCTAATAGCTCAGAAGGTATACGCAGGTTGTTGTATACACTGGCCGCATGCATATGCGGGCTGTAGTGAGCCAGGGCGCGTACACACGCTGGCTGCACTACTGACATGTCACATACTTGTTGACAAATTGATATCTATTGAGGATTGTTTCTTCATCTCAGTTCGTGATGAGGGTGTAAGCTGAGTCTTGCATTATAGAGCCGATGCTCTTGTAGAGTTGTACTCTATTCAGTTGTTGCTGATAAACCGACATATTGTTGTCCATAATAAAAAGAAAAATTGTACATACATCTTGTGATCTTTGTGTTCCTTGTAGTGATGACTTGATGATGATATCTTTCTGATATATGTTCTCATCTAAATAGTTATAAATGACAACAATGGGTAATGAATAAATGTTGAATGTTAACTAAGGAGTTTTTGTAAAGAGGGAAGCTTTTGGGAAAAAAATCCCCACACTCATTCACCACCCCCTCCCCTGTAAGTGTGGTAGGTGTTTCCAACAGACACATGCTCGAGGTGGAATTTCTCACATTGGATCCAAAAATATTTGACAATCTCCAAGATTTATTTACAAAATTCAAGGATTTACTATCGCAACTCAAAGCTTGCGGGGCTGATAAATCTAAGGGGGAGAAACAAATAGTTCCCACCATTCTCTCCAAATTTGGTCCTGAATTATTTATGTTCATATCCACATTCCGTTCTGTCAAATTCGCCTCTAGAGCCACATGGAAGATGCATTCTCTTGAGGAATTTATCGAATCCCTGACACAAGAGAAAATCAAGCTTATCAACATGGGAAAAATCAAAGGCCCAAAGGCGCATGCACTTACTGTGCAAGATGGAATCCACCAATATTCGAAATCTAAATATAAATACAAAAGGAAAGCTCATGCTAATCTGAAGAAGGAAGGGTACTCAAAACCCTTCACCGATGCCTCCGGATCCAATGGTGGAAATGGAAGAAAAGGGGAGAAATGCACATACAACCATAAAGGATTCCATTTAGAATCTGCATGCATGTAGAAACAAATAGATCTAAGGACTCAAATAATTCAGAAAAACAACCTTGGATATCACATCCCCGAGGGTGCCAAGAAGAAGAAGCCAGAAGATCAGAATCCCAAGAAAGGCAATTCTAGCCATGCCTTGATTTCCATCAATTCCTCTCCCAATGCTTAGATCGTAGATTTAAGAGCATCACATCACATGGATGCCACAAAATAAGTCTATTATTCATTGGATGCATGAAAAGGTCCTCCTATTCTGATGGGGGACAACTCTCCAGTTGAGGTCATTGAAAAATGAAGGATTGAACTCACCAATGGAAGCTTCGAGAATGTGTTGCACCTTCCCAAAATTTCCGTCAATATTCTCTCCATGTATCAGATGACGAATTTTGGCACTGAAAATAAAGTCATATTCACACCTGTTGGATTATTGAGAGGGGGGGTGAATCAATAATAGAGCAATTTAATCCTTTTTAACCATATAATCCAATAACTGCAGAGTTAATAAGCAATGAAAAAATGAACAAACACACACATACACAATACACCAGTGTTTTATGTGGAAACCCAAATCAGGAGAAAACCACAGAATGTTTTTTCTTATGTCTTGAAGAATTACATTCATTGGAAGCACCAACTTCCTTTGTTTTCCAATTGCAACTGTAAGGAGGCTCCAACCCCCTAGTTTCTCAAGCTACAACCTGAGGGAAGCTCCAACTCCCCAATTCTATGGCTACAACCAGGAGGAGGAAAAACCCCTTGTTCGCGTTCGAATTGTCACTGGGTGAGCAAAAATAGGAACGCTAGCATGCCCTGTTGGGCTTGGCAAGGCAGAACAGGATGCTGTGGAGCAAAAGGGTTAATATAAACAAAAACAAACTATAATCTAACTATGAACTGAAAGCAAATA